>OY757020.1:8797753-8980043 GCA_963580285.1 Lucinisca nassula
AAACTACTAAATAAGCTTCTAAATGGAAATTTAGTCTTTATTTTAGGTGGTCTTAATAGCGGAATTTTACTGTATATACATATGACTGAAAAAAAAAACAACAACAAAAACAACAAAGCATATACACATGTAGAAGTAATTAAAATTTGTAACACATTGTATCATTATCATTAATGTAACCAATATAAACATCAGGGACGTTGGTGGGTCTAAACTGAGGCAATGGCCAAATATGACCGACTCAGTATAAGAAGATAGATTAATAGACAGTACTATTAACCTTATATGAGCCCCGCCAAGCGAATTTGGGTCTTCGAGCTTTCCGTCATGAGAAATTTTAACTGCGCATGCCCAGCCATTTAAAGGGGCCATGGATATGGCTTTCTGTCTGAGGGTTCCTCTTGATTCACTGCGTGTATGAGCGAGCAGCGAAGGTTCTGGCGAGATTGCGCGGATGAGCAGGTCTCGGGTCGTTTCGCCCGTGAGTCGTTTCGCCCATGAGTCGTTTCGCCCGTGGGTCGTTTCGCCCTGATTAGGTGGGTCGTTTCGCCCTTATTTTTTTCAAGCCCTGTTGATTGAGGTTATGTTTGTTTTGGTATGTAAAGGGATTGATGGGGGTATTGGGAGTTCCGGAAAACATGGTTTTGCCCTCGTGTGGTGCAGCTGGACGACCTACTGACGGCTTCTACGTCAGGTTTGAGCAACTTAGCTACTCCTAAACCCCACCTTATATGGAGAAAACTGTGGTTTACTGGGGTATACATTATTTTTTATTATTTCTGCTACAAGACAAAGGTTGTGGGTACTCGTTAGAACCGCCTCAACATATGTTTGCAGTATAGATAAGAAAAAATACCACAGATTTTCCTAATAAAAATAGTCGTTTTAGAGATGTGAAAACATGCACTATGTCGCACGGCTGTGTTATCGTACTGGTCTGTTTAATAGTTTACATTACGAAAACATGCTTATTCAAATACTGGAAAATTGTACCACCAAATAAAAAGTATCAAAATTGTTCTGATCAAAGATTCTTATATGTTTCACATTTCTGCTCGGGTGCTCGTTAGAAACGCCTCGGCGAAGCGGTTCTAACGATCACCAACGGTGTGTGTATTTTGGGGCGGAAATATGAAAAACAATGTGCTGCATGTTCGTTGTGTGTTTTGTGGGTAGTACCCATAGTCTGCTATTTCTGCTCCAGGCATGGAATGTGGGTGGTCGTTAGAACCGCCTCGGCAAAGCGATTCTAGCGAGTACCCATATATCACATACTTAACACATTTTGACACTGTTGTTTGGATTTGTGAAGATCACATACACAGTTTATAATGTGTTTTTTTCTCTCACTTTTTCAGTATCTCTCTATCCGAACTCTGAAACGAGCCCGTCCATACATCACCCATCCGTAGGTGTCATTTGACGTGCCACCATGAACAGTTCAGATCCGTTCGTCCGTCCGTCCATCTACACATGCATCACTTCATTCATTCATTCATTTCCGATTGTCCATCTAACAATACTCTCCATTCATTCATTCATTAACTTATCTATATCCGTATATTGAAAATGCCGTCCGTTCATCCGTCCATCTACCAACGCACAACTCCATTCACCAATTTATTCATTTATTTATTCATCCATCTGCCCATTTACTCATGCATTCCGTTTGTAGCTCCCTTAAAATAGAATTGCGGCGAAACGACCCACGGGCGAAACGACCCACCAGGTAAGGGCGAAACGACCCACCCCCAAAATCAGGGCGAAACGACTCAGGGCGAAACGACCCGGCGAAACGACCCACGGGCGAAACGACCCGGATCCGCGCAGGTCTCGGGTGAACCTTCGCTGCTCGCATAGGCGATAAGTACCAAAATCGCTTGACGGGGCCAATATATTGTTTAGTGCATACAATTTATAATATAAGAGGATAAACTCATTAAAATATTTTAATTTTCCTGCATTAACAGCCAGACAGCTTTATAATTTTCTGAAAGTAAACCAAAATTTGGGTTTATAAGCGATAGCATATCATTTCTAGGTTATGTAGTGTACATTGGGTTAGGAAGTCTGATAATGAACGTCTGATCCTTTTTTGGTATTTTTATTACATTAAAAATTCACCTTCTTAGTAATGGCAAGTCTATTTGTTGGAGTCTCCAAGCTTAGAATTATCCGAGCCAAAGAGGCTAGACTAGCTAAACTTTTATACACTGTTCATGTTTAATGCAAAGGATGATTTTAATTCCATATGATTCATTTTAACGCCTAGTTAGGAAATGCAACTCATGTTAGGAAATGCAACTCATTTCCTATCTGATATAGACTGCGGTCATTCTCCAGTCAAATGATTTAAATAATGATTATAGGGCTTAGTGTTCATAAATGTATGTTGCTGTTACAGGTTACAGTGAAACCCGAGTAGGTGTGTGGGGGGCGGGGGTATGTTTGTTTCTTTGGTTTGGTCAGGTCATTTTGTAGACGTTGCTCACTCATTCTCAAATGAATTGGGATATTGCAGTCGCTGTACATTTTCTGAAATCAAGCAGACATTTTTAACCTATGCATACGTTTATATGACAGAACAACATGTCCCAAAGATATCATAATAAACCTCCTGTCAAAAAGTACCTTTGCAAGGAAAATGAGTCGCGGGAAAACCTAGTTTTATAATGTTCGAGACTGTCGCTTTTCCATTTCTCTTTGTTTGCGCACTTACAAATTTGCAATTCCACTAGAAAGGAAAGGGTTAGGTGGTTTCCATAAAAAATTACATATTCTGGGTATGGAAATGGCTACCTTTAGCAGGACCACATGGAGTCTTACTAAGTATTTCTCTCCGATTATGGCTGTCGCCGAAATTAAATAAAGCATTGTAATGAACGAGACGACGTTTTTCTTCTTGACATTTCAAAACAATGTTGAAGTTTTTATGCACGGGAATGTGACCAAATCACGGTTCTATACTATTATAAGCATATAAGGTCGTTTGATGCTACCTGTACAATAGGCAATTAAAAATACATGTCATACAAAAATGTGCATGAATTTGTTGCAAAAACGCATGTAATGTTCGCGATCATTATACCAGGCTTATTACATATGTATCGACAAAAAATGCTGGATTGAAAGAAACTCCCGCAATGTGTGACTAACACAAACACTTTATCTGGAACTAACATAATATTTTGATGTTGAATTTCCCTCATTTCTAATGTTTTGTAATGTTCGAGACCGGTAATGTTCAATACCGAAAATTGTTAGCCTAACAGCTTGATCACATTGTTCGCACATGGCAGTTTTCCATTACCAGATTACGCAGTAGAAAGTGTCTGCATACGACATGGTTGCATTTTCCGGTGTTTGATGGGTGAGGGAGTCGACAGACAATATCACAGTAAAGGAAAAACATAAGTCAAATTTTGTTTTTAAATATCTACACAGAGACTTTATACCTTTTCCAATATTATTTATCACAATTTATATTGTTCAATTAAGAATAAGCCATCAAAAATCAATATTAATGAAGAACATTTGCATGTTCGCAAGATCATTATTCTATTGCAATAAGCAGTGATTGTATGCGATGAAATGTCCGCTACATTTGGTATCGAACATGACAGGTTTGGTATGCTGACTGTCCAGGGATAATGACTGCATTTAAATGAAATATTTTGAATTTTGCAACCTCGGTTGTGTAAGATGGATAAGTTTAGTGATATACACGTTTGCTACATTTCTACCAATAGCTGCAAACGGTAACAATGTTGATTTAAATATTACTTATTTTCGAATTTGGATTTGAATCCCATAGCTTATAATCTTTTCCCAAATAGTATTTGCCAGAATTAATATTTTTCAATATAAAATGTGCCATGTTAAGAAGGCACTTCAACTCTCCAATTTGTATTTCCAAATGCATATCTTGAAAGTTAAGAAAAATATTGCAAGTGCAGTTTATGCTACTAAAATTATTGTATCGAACATTACAAATTGTATCGAACACCCCCACCTAAAATAAATATGTATACTTTATATTGTGCGGTTTACTCTTGATTATGTAAACTAGATACAACAACTATAATATCAGATTCCTTTTCAATTTTACAGGTAGAAATGGTAAAGTGGCATAACATGTCCCTTTACCTTGTAGGGTAATGTCCGAGACCATCATAGCTGCCATTTACAAACATGCATTTGTTTACATTTCTGAGAACTTATTTACAAACTTCTCATGACGTGTTACTTTCTTCCAGCTAGTAGACAAAATTGGTTACATTTTGCAGACTTATGTATAGAAAAGTATTACTCTGAATGCAGTGTTATGTTCGATACTATGTTCTCGCAGTGCATCATTAATTTTAGATATTTAAGTGTTGAGTACATAAGGCCATGCGGTTGTTGGGTGTTTATATGTGATAGACAGGTCTTTTAATGTTTCACCTGCTTTAAGAAAGCAGTTTATCTGCCAGGAGAACAATTTTATGCATGCAAGTATATACCGAGGCTTTTTTGCTTAATAGCAACACCCAGTTTTAAAAGCATATGACTGAACATGCACTTTAACATTAGTAAGATCCAAAAATGAAAGAAAATGACACTAACAGCTATATTGTCAGTTAATCACGTTTAGTAAACTACTTGACTTATAGAAGCAAAATCACTGTAATGTCCGCGACTTTTTACATATAATTCAAATAAACTTATTGCTTATGTTGATCGTGTATCCAAAGTAATATTACTTGTGTTCCTTATTTAACACTCAATACCTGTTCAAATACAATATTCGTAAACTTTCTGGCTATTATGTGTTTCTTTTAAAACAAAACGCAAGTTTGTATATTTTCAGAAAACTATTTTTTCTGTCGTCTCTAACCCACCCTGAATTTTATTCAAAATGGCTATTCATTTCTTTATAATATATGATCATATGCTCATTTTTGTTCCGGCTTAATAACCCGTCGGAAGTTTTCTGTCATTGCAAGCTGCGGTCTCTTGATTTTTGTGATGTTACAGAAGGGGATAACGAACAAGTGGATTGTAGCGTACATTTCTCACTATCAAAATTTATCAAAATACCGACATATTTCTAGCTGTTGGTGTGACATTACTTCTCATTTCTTGATCAAGGAATTTCAACTGAGTATATGTACATGTTGATACTTCATTGTGAACATATCGGTGACTGAATCTAAGTAATTTTATAATTTGACTTTTTAAACGGCTAAAATCCCAATTTATTTGAGAATAAGTGTGCTGCCAAGTTTGTGGGGCTTTTACCCGACATTGAGATGAATGAAATCTCAAATCATGAGGTTGGGAGGTATATGAAGGAAGCTACAGACGTTTTACTTAGCATACCACCTCCATTTGATTTTCTTTTGTGTACAACATTTCAAGCCAACGGGTACATCATTTTCAAGCCCACACCCCTGAATGGTTTCCCAATTTTTGACACACACATGAGATCTCTGCTGACGAGATAACCGAGTGGGATTTAATGAGCGGACATTTACATGTTGTTGCCTTCCTTGATTACTAAGAACACCCGACAGAACGGGTTAGAAAAATTCCCGAGTTGAACTCAGGTGAGCGATATATAATATGGACTTTCGTCCAATGTAAAGTTACATGGGAACTAGTCATAGTAAATATTTCAAGACGGATTTCTGATAAATGGTATCGACCACAAAACAATTTAACTAGATATTTTAAAATAGTGATTTAAAATGTAATTATGAACTTTTCTCTAAAAATGTTATTGTATATAGAAATGTAAATACAACTTTTGAAAAATATTGACAAAACTGATACATTCTGGAACAAAAATGATTTAGAAAATTTTAAGCATATCACAGCTTTCGTTGACGTTTATCCAAGGGGAGTAACAAAGTTCAAAATAGCATAACAAGTTAAAGCTTCCAGCAAAGGCTTGCAGTCAAGGGGAAATAACAATAACAGTAATAACTAGAGCTGTCAGTGAAACTGACTAGGGCCCCGGCAACGCTATCAGAGGAGTAGGAAAAAATTTGTGGACGGACAGACGGACAGACAGACAGACTGACAGACGGACGGACAGAGTGATTACTATAGGGCACCCACACTTTCAGTGCGGGGCCCTAATAACTAGACATCTGCAACAGTACCTTCCCATTTTCAGTTTGTATAATATGCCACGATATAGCCATAGTTCGAACAATTTGACATGAGACTGACCTTTATGCAAGGAATAAATAAGTCAATGTTATCGCCTAATACGTAGGCTTTCGCAACATTCTCGTGAATTTTCGGCATCACGTGAATTGCGACCCATTTACCTACATCCATGTATTGAATAACAATATCGCCATTTTCGGGAGACGGCGAAGAGGAATATATGCATTGCCGCGGCGGGGTCGGGTGTGAAACTATGTTAATACAGTTCACTAGCCTCAGGTCAATTTGTTCGCACTATAGTCGTTTTGTTTCAAAGTAGAAGTAAAACAGAGATCAGGAATCGATACAATTAACTTACTCCACCCACCAAAGACACCAAAGGGAAGAAAACACAAACACGAAGCGACCAAACCATAATGGAAACCTAAACAAAGGAAGGCCATAAGGACAGTTCAAGTCTTTTTCTAGATTATTTTACTTATATCGAGCCGATCGTATATCAGGATTGGGCGAAAACCAGAGTACCCGGAGAAAAACCACCCGAACTTCCGTTGCAGAACTGCGATATATAGCTAGTTAGCTATTTAAACCAAAGTATACTCAGTCAAAAAAGTTCCTATACCTAAAATTGCTTTTGTTACTATAGCTACTACAGATAAAAACTACACAAAGTCTGTTATGTTTTGATAAGAAGACTCATTTGTCCGTACAAAATCACCATTCGTTTTTGTTTTCGTAAACACATCATCGTAGACTATTGCTTTAAACACCCAAGGGGTCATTGTGTCATTTTCGCAGATAAAATCATTAAAATATGCTATGATTTAACATCACAAAATTTCCCTGTATCCTACATTTCTAAAATTTGATACATGTGACATTTCTTTAGTTACCATTTGCGTTGATTCACAAAAGATTTGGAACTTTAGTTGCATCATCTACGAGAAACAGGCTACCACATATTGACCTCCAATTCTTAGAAGTTGTGTGCAAATGCTGCTTTCAATGGGAACTCCATTGAAAATGGAAATCGATAGTGCTACATGCTACATGAATTTTCTGTATTTTTTACCATCATGATGAACAGCAATGATAGACACAAAGCGTTTTTTGAAAAAATGGCAAAAATTGATTTGACAGGAATAAAAATTACAGCAGTTCGAAAATTGCTATATTTTTTATTGCAAGGGAGATAATTTGCGAATTTCACAAATTGAAACCTCGTTTATAATGCGAGATCATGAGATATTGTAAAAGTAAAGTGTTATCTGATGTTCAGAGAATATTGTCTTACATCTTAGACAAAAAGAGCTTTCTGCGCATGCGCAATGTTCATTTTCTACCAAAATCTTTCTAGGCACATATTGCAAGACAACTCTGGAGCAGAAAGGTATGGGCAAATGCAAGTTTGAGCATTCTCTAGCTAAACGTCTGATTTAAATATCTACAGCTAAATTTAGCTCAATAGCTGTCGGATATCTAGTGAGTTTCACCCGAAAGTTGGTATAGTTACTTTTTTGACTAAGTATATAAAAGAAAATTTAACACCTTTTCATCCGTGTGCTATTTCGTTTGGTGTCTTTAAAGTCTGTAGGGAATGGGGTGAAAATTACAATTATGTAGTTATACCAACCTTGAAAATTGCAATATACCAGCTTTTAAATTATATATTTCATGTTTCAATATATGCATTTATAAAAAGACATAACGTCCGACAATGAAGCAGATATTATTAGACACGATGTGGAAACTCAATCTCCCTTTAAGTGTGTCGGCCAAATGTTGTGTTTATATCAAAGATCCCATGTTTCATTTTACTAGGGAAGTTGCTTCCGGGGGTGTCAATATTGTAGATTTATGACGTAACCTACGCCACAAAGTGGGGTTTAACCCTGATCATATAGTTTTATCATTTACTTGTTCATGTATGTGCATGTGTATAAATGTTTGTACAAATTCCTTCTCTTACGCCACCTGTTAGTTAAATAAAGTTCTGTTCTGTTCTGATTTGCGAATATGAGCCAGCACATTGCAAGACCTACAGAATGGTCTGTGCGATAATCGGGCAATTAGATCAGCCTGCGCATCCGCGCATTCTGCTCAGAGTATTCATTGTTCCCATGAGCCGTAGACCCAGAGTCCGTTCACCCAAAGAGATGTAACTTTGCAGAATGATCTGGGTCCAGTAGGTCAAAGCCTCGTTAGCTTAACAAGCTCTTTAGATTGTCGTCACGAAAACACACCTATATAATTTGGACCCCCCCCCCCCCCCCTTAAAACCCACTTTCATGTACTAAAACGGGGATTTGAATGGAAATGGAATAACATTATTTTTCTTATTTATGCTCAAAAACATATTGTTTGTACGCGTTAGAACTGCCTCACCGAGGAGATTCTTACAAGTATCAAAAATTTATGTTTTGGGCAGAAACATGAAAAATGTCAGATTTTTGTTTCTGAAAATTTTCGTTTTTGGTGGTAAAATTTGTAATATATTTGAATAGGTGTGTTTTCGTTATGTTGACTCTTCTTGCAAGTACAAAATGTAACATTTTAGAATTTTTGCTGAAAAAAGTGAAAAGCTACTCACATTTTTCAGCAAAATTATTGGTATACTTGCCATATTATATGATCAAAGTTTTAACGATTCGTTAACTAACGACATCATTAGTTCTAAAACAACTGGCCTTTGGGCTTAGCTGGTCGTACAGGTCTTAATGTAGGATTGGGTGTCTGCTCAACTGTATGTTCTGTTCTAGGTGCACAGATGAACATACTCCTCTGAAACTGCAGCTGCAAATTACAATATGACAAGATGAAGTATTGCTGTGTCTTCTCACCAATCCTTTTCACAAACGGAGTTCACAAATTCTGAAAGTACAAAAAGATTCGCAGATTCTGCCAGAAAATCATTCCATTTAATCAAATGGAAACATGTGTGTCAATATGTAAAAATACGCAGAGCATGATTGCTCATCTCTCTCTCTCTCTCTCTCTCTCTCTCTCTCTCTCTCTCTCTCTCTCTCTCTCTCTCTCTCATATAATCTGCAAAGTCTCACAACTCCAGAGACGTATAGCAAAGTCCAGACAAACCGAATACGTTAAGCATTGCCGGCTGAAGTTATTTACTATAGATGTTGAAAGTAATGGGTGTCTTTATATGAAAGCATGCTATAGCATGGATTTTGCTCAAGCCTGAGTATTAAGTATGAATTTAACTCAAGCCTGAGTTTCAAGCATGAATGTTGCCCAAGCCTGAGTATTAAGCATGAATTTTACTCATGCCTGAGTTTCAATCAAGAATTTTGCTCAAGCTTGACTTTTAAGTATGAATTGTGTTCAAAGCCTTTAAGCATGACTGTTGCAGAAGCCTGGGTTTTAAGCATGAATTTTGCTCAAACCTGAGTTTTAGAACGAATTTTACTCAAGCTCGAGGTTAAGCATATAGTTTGTTCAATAGTGTGATTTAAGCATGAAGTTTCTTCAAGCTTGAGTTTTAAGCATAAATGTTGCTGAAACTTGAGTTTTAAGCATGACTTCTGCTCAGGCCTGAGTTCTGAGCATACATTTTGCTCAAGCTTGAGCTTTAAGCATGAATGTTGCTCAAGCCACAGTTTTAAGCATGAATTGTTCTCAAGCATGAGTTTTAAGCAAGACGATTGCTGAAGCCTGAGTTTTAACATGAAGTTTGCTCAAACGCTCAAACTTGATGTTAAGCATGTATTTTGTTTAAGCCTGAGTTTGAAGCATGTATTTTGCTGAAGCCTGAGAGTTTTAAGCATGAGTTTTCGTCAAGCTTGTTTTGTTTGTTTGTTTGTTTGATTTGAGGTTTAACGTCCCCGTCAACACTGTAAAGGTCATTTTGGAGATGTTGCTTCCAATTTTGTGGGACTTTTACCCGACATTGAGATGAAATGACATCTCAAGCCCTGTCGCCCAATGAAACCAATAGGGTTTATTAGCATGGACGGTCCGCCTCGCACCGCGGTTCCTGGACAGGCTTAGATCCTCTAAGCGGTTTACCAGTACTAGTGTGCGGGCCGGATTCAGCTCTGCGTGGAAGCATCATGCAGCCCATATATTTCTTCAAGCCCCTATGGGCGGGGGCTTATTCGTCAAGCTTGAGTATTAAGAATAAATTTTGCTAAAATTTTAGTTTTAAGCTTGTGTTTTGCTCAAGCCTGAGTTTTAAGCAAGAAGATTGCTCAACCCAGAGTTTTAAGCATGTATTTTGCTCAAGCCTGTGTTTTAAGCACGATTGTTGCTCAAGCATGAGTGTAAAGCATGAATTTTGCTCAAGCCTGAGTTTTAAGCACGAATTTTGCTCAGGCTTGAGGCTATAGCATGTATTTTGTCCAAGCCTGAGTTTTAAGCAGGAATTTCGCTAAGGCTTGAGGTTTAAGCTTGAATTTATCTAAAGCATTAAGTTTGCCCAAGCTTGAGTTTTGAATATGAAATTAACTCAAGTTTGAGTTTTGTTACTCAAATTTGAGTTTTAAGCATAGCTGTTGTTCAAGCTCAAGAGTTTTAAGTATGCATGTTGCTCAAAGCTTGAGTTATAAGCATGAAATGTGCCGAAGCTGCAGTTTTAAGCATGAATTTTGTCCTACTCATAAAACTGATCTTGGCTTAGTATATGTATCAGCACTAAAATCTATGAGTGTTTTGGTCGGTTTGGACATAAGGTATTTTGGCCCGAAATTGACAGTTTTCGGAGTGTGACTTGGAAATAAAACCAAGGTCACCAAAATCTTATCAAATCTTAGTTAGGCGGCAACGATATGTGGTACCAAGTTTCACTAAAATTCGTCAACTTGAACATGAGATAGTGCACAGAAAAGCCCGAAATTGATAGTTTTCAAGAGCCTGTCATTTTGAAAATAACGCCAAGGTCACCGAAATTTCATCAGATGTTAGGTAGGTTAGACAAGCTATATTACAAATTTTACCACCAAAAGCTAAATCTAATCAAATTTTTGTAGGTTGTTACGATATAATGTACCAAGTTTGACCAAAATTCATCGATTCGTTCATGAGATAGGGTGCAGACAAGCCATAGACGTTTTGAGGTGGGGGGGGGGGGAAATAGGCTGCGCCCTTGTAAATGAGGTCAGGCCATCAAAACCTTATGACTAGTGATAGTGATGTAACTGTGCAAGTTTGATCAGAATCCGCCTATACGTTCAGGAAATATGGTGTTTCAAACAGGCTACGCCGACATCGACGGTGACGCGGACACCAGCGCCAACGCCAAAGCAAACGCCGAATCAAACGGGATCCTCACCAAAAACAAAATGCCACTACCCTTGATGGACAATGTGACACCATCCCTTGGAGGTGGCACAATTCCATGATCATATGAGCTGCGAGTGCGAAAAAATACAACATCGAAGCCTTGTCTGTTTGTTTGATTTAAGGTTTAACGTCCCCGTTCACACTGTATAGGTCAGTTTGGATACGTTGCTTCCCATTTTGAGGGACTTTTACCTGACATTAAGATGAAATGACATCTCATGCCTGCCGCACAATGAAACCAATAGGCTTTATAAGCATGGACGGTCCGACTCGCACCGGTTTTCCTTGACAGGCTTAGATCCTCTAAACTACCACACTGCGTCGTTTTGCATTAAGACCCGTTTTCCAATCATCAATTACCCATCAACTGCTACATAAAATCACAGAGCAGGCTTCAATCTGTTTTTTTTTTTTTTTTTTTTTTTTTTTTATTTATTATTATTTTAAGAGTAAATAAGGCTTGACATAACACGTCTACGTCAAGCATTATTTTAACTGAAAAACTTTGAAAATACCACCTGCTAGTCATGATTAACAGTCGAAGGATGAACCAAATGGAATCTTCCTCCTTATATATAGCATGAGTCCATTTCAAAATTTAGGGATGTCACGTTGTGTTTTCTTCGCAATCTATTAGGAAAATGGCTGAACTTTTTGCAAACTGTGTAGGCCCTGATCGTTCTGTGGCGTCTGATCTGGGTCTGCACTGTTTGGTACTAAATGGATAAAGCTACAAAAGTTTACCTTCAAAACTTATGACTCCATCTCCATTTTCATCCGCTTCCTCCACAAGCTCATTTATTTCATCGTCATCTAGATCAACTCCTGATTCTTTGAACACTGTTCGGATTTCCTCGGCTGTTATATAGCCGTCGCCATCTTTGTCAAACTTTCGGAATGCATCGCGCAATTGTTTGTTTTTGTAGTTCGCTATGACCAACTGCTGTCCAACCAGCTTCTCGAATTCCGCATACTCTATCGTACCATTTTCTGGAACAAATTCCATCATTTCGTCAATAAATCCGTGAAATGAATAAACGCGTAAACGCCACTTTATACGGTTAACACGAGTAAACATTTTCCTTACTTTTTCTCAAAATCATAAACTGTGGAACTCGTTAGAACCGCCCCAAAAAGTCCGTTCCAACGAGCAACCACAAACTACGTTTAAAGCAAAAATATGAAAAATATCAAATTGTCATCAGACAATATCTGTTGTGGAGCGTGCGCCCGCCCTTAGACACTTGGAGAAATAGATTGTGCAGCATGATGCTTCTGCGCAGAGAGCTGAAACCGTCTGAACTTGAGTACCAGTAAACCGCTCAGAAGAAATGTGGCGGGAGTCAGGCCATTCGTTAATCCCTAGTGGTTTCTTTGGTAGGGCCTGAGATGTCATTTCATCTCGTCCCAGAAAATCAGAAGCAGAGTCTATCCAAAATAGTGTTGACGAGGACCTAAAACTTCAACACAAACAATCGAAAAATCTTTTTTGGTGCCATGAAAAATTTCACTATGCATTTGATAAGGGATAAATGCATAAAATAAGACTATTCTCGATAATTAATCTTTGATTACATGTACTTCAATCAAAGTGATTTAAAAATCTATATCACACTTGGTGAGCATGTTTCCCATGTGTCAGCACTTAATTCGAACCCTGGATAATTCAAACATAATACGCAGTCTTCTGGGCTTTGAATTATCGAGGTTCTGTCGTATATATGCATATTCAGACATTAAAGAATCGATTCAGATGTCCGGATCCGTCCAAAGAGAGAAAGCGGATACTGGTGGCTTGATAAAGTCTTTGTTTGTCGTATAGTAAATTTGTAAATTTTGCCATGGTCCGGCTCAAAGGAATATTGTAATGAAACTTCAATGACTCGAATACCGAATATCTCTTATATACCCCCATTGACGTGACGCTATAAATGACCGTCCTTGACTGGACCTATCCTATCCGAGTCTACAACAAATTTTCATGGTCTTGAATGTATTCGAGCCATCGAAGTTACACTGCACTGTGTATTTTACATACTGCTCGTGTCGGCCTCCATGATGATCTCCTCAAGTTCCTCTCTCGTCAGCAGTATCCCAAGCTGTTTACATGCTCGCCGAAGCTCGTTCGCCGACAGTTTGCCATCATGGTTCAAATCCATTGCGTCGAATGCTGCTTTTATACCTGAATGGACGCGAATCGGTTACAGTAGTGGGAAGCAGTATACCTAGTGGGCACTCAGCGTTGAATCAACGTTGAAACAACGCTTAAAACGCTGTATCTACGTCGAGTTTTCAATGTTGAGTCTACGATGTGTGCCTATGGTGATGTTAACAAACATAGGTCTATGCAAAATTGTTTTGCTCTTTTCAGCAGAACATATTACAAAGACATACAGGGTGTCCAAAAAGTAAGTTAACAGTTTTAACCCGTCATAACTTTTTTAATTTTAAAGCTATTTTGATGAACAATATTCCAAATTAACGCACATATCCTAAAGTTTTTATACGACATAATTAAAACGCGCCAAAATAATTGACGTTGTCGCAAAATGACGTCATTTAAAATCTTGTTTTTTCCAAGATGGCGCGTTTGACGTTAGCCCAGCGTATTTTCATTGTAAAGAACTTTTACGAAACTAAAAGCGCTACAGATGTTCAAAGAAAATTTAAATATTCATTTAATGGTGATACTGTAAGTCGACTAAATATCTACAAGACTATCAGAAAATTTGAAGAAACGGGATCGGTGAAAGACGCGCAAAAGTCGGGACGGCCGAAGACCAGTAGAAGTGATGAAAATGTGAGCACGCTTCAAGAACTTATGCAAGACAGTCCTGAAAACTCAATTCGGCGTACATCCTCGGAGACAGGTATCCCCAAATCATCCGTTCATAACATAATAAGAAAAGATTTAGAACTTTATCCATATAAAATACAAATTATGCAGAGCTTAAATATAACGGATCAAGTGGAAAGGCTATCATTTTGTAACTGGGCATCAGACGTTATTGACACTTACGCCGATGCTTTTAATGATGTGTGGTTTAGCGATGAGTCACATTTCCTTTTATCAGGACATGTTTGCAAACAGAACATGAGATTTTGGGCAAATGAACAGCCCCACCAAATAGCAGAAAGGCCACTCCATAGCGATAAAATTACAGTTTGGTGTGCTATGTCATCCAGGGGAATCATTGGACCGTATGTGTTTAGCGATACTGTTAATTCAGACCGCTACATGTCGCTATTAAACAACAAGTTTTTACCGGAATTGCGGAAACGATCAACTGACATTAACAGTGAATGGTTTATGCAAGATGGAGCAACACCACATACGGCTAACAAAGTGTTAGATATGTTACATGACACATTTGATGAGCGGGTAATTTCCAGACGATATCCCGAAGTGAAACAATGCGGCGTAACTTGGCCTGCGCACAGTCCAGACCTGAACCCCTGTGATTTCTTTCTTTGGGGTTATCTTAAATCGGTTGTTTACAAGCCCAGACCCACAGATACTGCTATGTTATTAAAACAAATACGCAGGGAAGTCAAGAAGATAAGTGTTGGCAATTGTGCTAGAGTAATTGAAAATTTCAAGCAGCGAGTACGGGAAGGAAAACGTCGAAAGGGGCGGCATCTGGAAAACGTCATAAATTACTAAATTGACGTCACTGGACAAATTTGGTATTTTTTGTTTATTGTTTGTTATTTTTTTATGCTTTAATGGATTTGTATGAAATTTTATAAGAAAAAACTTAAGGATATATGCTATGTCTGTGAGAAATTTTATACCGCTTTCACAACGTTATGATGTATTAAAATCTCGTCAAAACTGTTAACTTACTTTTTGGACACCCTGTATTATGCTATTCAGGAAAAAATAAATAAACAACATAGTGTGGACCTGTTCAGTATGCGATGCTTGATGAATTAACCCTTATCTTGCTGAATATTCATTTAAGCCACACCCATTTCTCTCTGTCATCCAATCAAATTACTTGATGTAATTTATTGCTACAAAATCATGAACTGAGTGCCAAACAGTGTAGATCCTGATCAGATGGCTTCTTCAGAAGCCATCTGATCTGGATCTACACTGTTTGCAAAGATAGGGGTTGTCGTGAACAGCATGATAAGGGTTAAAACCCTTCTGGTTCTACAACAAAGAAACCACATGGTAATATGACATAACCCAGCAGGCCCATGTCGTTATGGCAACGTCAAATCAACGATCGGTGCAACGTGACATGACGTTGCACCGACGTAGATGTCACATAAGGGATAAATGCATAAAATAAGACTATTCTCGATAATTAATCTTTGATTACATGTACTTCAATCAAAGTGATAAGGGCAGTTGCCATCACCTTGCCAGCAGAAGGTTGTGTTGTGAACTTCTCTTGCCTCGGAGACCCGGCCCTACCAACTGGCGACTTTGAATTTTATTCTCTGGCTCATAATTATGGACCCGTGCCTCATCTACAGGCATCAGACTTGAAAGAAAATCATCTTCCTCTGACCTAAAACGCTTCAGCAATGCGCTGAATACTGATGCTCTGGTTGCCATTTGCTCGCCGCTATGAAATTTTGGGACCCAACAGGCTGTTAGCTTGCGCATACCCAAGCGATCATGTAAAATTGTTGAAACGCTACCATGTGAAATGTGTAATGCATTCGCTATTTCTTCCACCTTCATTCGCCTATCAGAGTACACCAGATCCCGTAATTTGGTACACATTTCTTCATCGGTAGCATCCAGATGGGCGCCCAGGCCTGGTCCATTCTACAGCGCTTGAATTCCCCCAACCCATAATTTAACGTGTGCATATAGTAGTCGCAGATAAGATTGACTAGGCGGAGCTATTCAAGTCTTATCAGTATGTCAAAATCTCGGAGTCCACCAGAAGATTCGGTAGAGTGCCTTTCGAATGCTTTCTGCAAGCGGACGAAATAGCCATATACACCACAGCTTTGTTTGTGTTACAGTTGAATTCACATGATCGGGTTACCGGGTTAACCTTAATAGAACATTCCGAAGGCAGGGCAAACGATAGCTCCGCCTAGTAAATCTTATCCGCGACTACTATATGATGGTGCAGAAGACCCATAAATATTGGTCAACTCGCAATGGATTTCCTGACCTGTTTTCCCTTTCAAATAGAGTTCGAACAAATTGACCTGAGACTGGTGAACTCTATTAACACAATCTCACATCCGACTGAATGCATGTATTTATCTTCGCCGTCTCCCGAAAATGGCGATATTGTTATTCAGTACATATAGTTCGATAGATGGGTCGCAGTCCACGAGATGTCGAAAATTCATGAGAAGTTTACGAAAGCAGACTTATTAGCCGATAACAATGACTAATTTATTCCATGCAAAAAGGTCAGTCTCATGTCAAATTGTTCGAACTATACAAGTACAGAATTACAGCACGGTACTCAACTTTGACGAAAAGCTTGCTTTTGCATCGGTAACCATGTTTGACGTTTAGTATCTTATGAGTGAATGACACGATAAAGGTTCAATTTTACCCTCATGCCTAAACCATGTATTGAAACAAGGCGTGACAGCCCCCGCCCATAGGGGCTTGAAGAAATATATGGGCTGCATGATGCTTCCACGCAGAGCTGAATCCGGCCCGCACACTAGTACTGGTAAACCGCTTAGCGG
This sequence comes from Lucinisca nassula, assembly GCA_963580285.1. NCBI lineage: Eukaryota > Metazoa > Mollusca > Bivalvia > Lucinida > Lucinidae > Lucinisca > Lucinisca nassula. Next base: position 8,814,884 of record OY757020.1, read on the forward strand.
ATCTAAGCCTCTCGTGGAACCGCAGTGCGAGGCGGACCGTCCATGCTAATAAACCCTATTGGTTTCATTGGGCGACAGGGCTTGAGATGTCATTTCATCTCAATGTCGGGTAAAAGTCCCACAAAATTGGAAACAACGTCTCCAAAATGACCTTTATAGTGTTGACGGGGACGTTAAACCTCAAATCAAACAAACAAAAAAACAAGGCGTGAAAATCTTGGTTATCTCGGTCAACTGGAAATGGGATAGGCTGGTTACTTATTGACCTGCCCTCGTAACAGACAAACTATCACGAAAACACGAGTTTGTGGCCATGATTTTGTGGCCTTGATGAAATACAGGACTCTCAGGCAGTCTTAGAGGAAGCGGTTCAAATTACAATGATAGTGGGTTCAAATTACAATGATAGTGGGCTGGGTCCGTAGTTTGAGTGAAGGTTTTGTATTTTTTGTGTCAAATTACCTTTCTTTTGTGTCTTTGTCAATTTCTGATTCGTTAGTTTCATCGCCTCCTCCATAACTGCAAAAAAATGTGACGACCCATTAAATAGTAAATGGGCTCTTCCATTTTTATGACATTACGCAAACACGCCTATACAAATACATTGCCACCTTTATCGCCGAAAAAAATGAAAATGTTAAGATGAAAAATTGTGATATTTTTCTTATTTCTGCTCAAAATATAGACTGTGGGTACTCGTTAGAACCGCCTCGATGAGGCGGTTCTAACGAGTACCCACAATCTATATTTTGGATCAGAAATAAGAAAAATAAGGTTTACCCCTGTAAACCCCAGTTTTACTATATAAAAGTGGGCTTCAAGGGGGTCAAAATTAAACAGGAATGTTTTCGTGATGAATGGTAGATTATAGTTGTTTATAGAAATATATTTATTTGTTTGCAAACAATAAAGGCGCTGATCAGACGTGCACTGTTTGCCGTTGTCTCTTTCCGAGGGTTCAACTGCTGAATATTTCAATTAGACACACCCATTTCTGACTAATAGGCAATCAGATTACGTGATTTAATGTCTCCATTTAAATTCACAATCTAAATGACAAACAGTGTAGATCCTGATCAGATGGCTTCTGAAGAAGCCATCTGATCTGGACCTACACTGTTTGCAAATGTAGGGGTTGTCGTGAACAGCGGAAAAAGGCTTCTTTAGAAGTCATCTGATCTGGATCTACACTGTTTGCAAAAGTAGGGGTTGTCGTGAAAAGCAGGATAAGGCTTTTTCAATAGCAATCTGATCTGGATCTACACTGTTTGCAAAAGTAGGGGTTGTCGTGAACAGCAGGATAAGGCTTTCTCAGAAGCAATCTGATCTAGATCTACACTGTTTGCAAAAGTAGGGGATGTCGTGAACAGCAGGATAAGGCTTTCTCAGAATCAATCTGATCTGGATCTACATTGTTTGCAATAGTAGGGATTGTCGCGAACAGCGGGATAAGGCTTCTTCAGAAGTCATCTGATCTGGATCTACATTGTTTGCAATAGTAGGGGTTGTCGTGAACAGCGGGATAAGGCTTCTTTAGAAGTCATCTGATCTGGATCTACACTGTTTGCAATAGTAGGGGTTGTCGTGAACAGCGGGATAAGGCTTCTTCAGAAGTCATCTGATCTGGATCTACACTGTTTGCAATAGTGGGGGTTGTCGTGAACAGCAGGATAAGGGTTCAAAAGTATAAACTGGATCTTAACTGATTTTGCATGTGCCGCGTCATGTGAAATGTCTCTTTGTACATGATTGTGCGAATAGCTTATTTTCATATTAGGCATTATATGTTAAAACAAAAACCACATTTTCCTGCATTCCTGCAGAACCCCTGGATTAAGGGTTATCCACATAATGTCTAAGTATATGGGGCGCCGTTTTACTGTTTATTCCATATTTATGGATATCCCTACTTATTTATGTATATCCATAATTCGAATTATGGATATCCATAATTATTTATGGATATCAATAATTATTTATTGATATCAATAATTCGAATTAATGATATCCATAATTCGAAATATGGATATCATTAATTCAGCCCGATTTATAGATATCCATAATTCGAATTATGGATATCCATTATTCGGCTGATTTATGGATATCCATACTTCGAATACTGGATATCCATATATCGAATTATGGTTATCTATAAATATGGATTAAATAGTAAAACGGCACCCCATATAAGTAAGGGTGTAATAAAATGAATTCAATGAAGCACATCGGCAGGTCGTTTGCCATCTCAGGGTTCAACCCGTTCTTGAATCCCTAGAGAATTCTGCCCATGGCTCAAGATAAGAAATAATTAGGGATAATGGAGTTTTTTTCATATGAGGATGTGAATGTCAAAATACATCGTTTCCTGTCACCTAGACTTATAAAGTCTGCTGAGATTAGATGTTTAAGGTGCCTTTAGTTCATACCATGAATAGATGTGCCGTTCCCCAGTTTCTCTCAAACAAAATTTCTCTTTAGCTCGTATCTCTAGATGTTTATAATTGAGTCAGGATAAAAATAAAATCTGTGCTTGCATGGTGGCATAAGATAAAATAAGGAATGCATAAAAACAACTATAAACATCTAGACTTAGAAAGTCTACCTGTCACCGATCAGGGCCTCCACTGTTTGCCATGCCATTTTCCAAATAAATTTGTAACATCTCCCTCAACACTAGATTATTTCGGTCAACATCACCCTCAACACTAGGTTATTTTGGTGACGTTGCTTCCAACTGTGTGGGAATTTTACCCGACATCGAGACGAAATGACATCTCAAGCCCTATCGCCCAATGAAACCAATAGGGTTTATAACAAACAAAACCATGGACGGTCCGACTCGTCCCACTTTGCCTGGGCAGGTTTAGACCCTCTAAGCGGTTTACCAGTAATCATGTGTGGTCGGTTTCCGCTCTGCGTGGGAACACCGTACAGCCCAATCTATTTTTCCAAGACCCAATTGGCGGAGTTCCATTTAATAGATACACAAAACATATTTTTACCTTCGGTAGAATTGGTTTATAATACGTAATATGCAATATTTGAAAACTTAAACCTCACTCCTATTTAATCTGCATATATTCAAATAACATCGCACTTGCTGAAATATATACTACAATAATGTGATGATTTGCTATCATGAGAAAGAATGGTATTTCTTATGCAGTTCAAGTAAGTTGAGTACCGTACTTGGCTTATCATCAGTAACAGTATTGTTTGAAATGAATACAAAAATAAGATAATATCGTTTTATGGACGAATCTGATATATCGGCAAAAAGCCGGTCATATTCGAACTGTTGTAATTGTTTGTCACTACGACGCTCCATATATTAACATAGTTTACCATTTTGGCAGCCGAAAGCCCCAAACGGATATTTGGTAAACAGTGCAAGCCCAGGTGAGACGCCGCAGAATGCGGCGTCCGATCAGGGCCTACACTGTTTGCCAAAAGTTCAGTCATTTTCCAAATACATTTTAAAGAAAAGCACAACCAGTCACCCCTTATTTTGAAATGGTCTCCTGCAATATATAAGGAGGAAGATTCCGTTTGGTACCAAAAGGGTTAAAGCCTGAAAGATTGGTTCAGTACAAAGTTGACCAATATACATCCTAACAATAATACAATAGGTGTGGATTCATTAATAAAAGGTGATTTACTGCCTTTAAAGAAGTTTGATTACAGATATATACAAGGAAACTTCAATGGTTGAAACACTGGTGACTCGATGAACATGGTTGGCTCGAACTTGTTTGTGAGTCAAATCACTCCAGATATCTCCAGATTTTCGGACGAGTCTTTAAACCGATCTTCCGTCTCAGTGGATAGGACGTAAAACTCAAACACACATACATATAACTCCAGATGTCAATATATTTATTTAAGACAATTATTGTTGAAAATGTACGTTGTGTGCATTCATTAGAACCGCCTCGCTGAGGCGGTTCTAGTGAGTACACACAACATACCTTTATCCATGTGTAATTTATATGAAAGTTTAACTGAAAGTTAGACTTTACATATTCTGATTCGTGACATATTTTAGCGTAGATTATGTTTTGTTTTTGTAATAAATAATTAGTTTCCTGTATCCGCTTCCCAACACGACATGGTGTCAGAAGTGGGATAGATCTTAAAATTTACGCAAAATCTGACATTCTAAAACATTACCATTATGCCCCCCCCCCGGCTTGGCGCTATGGTTAATCCTGAATGGCTCAAACTACCCCCTAAACACATTACATGGTTCCAAAGCTTTTTGGGATACTACAGTTTGATTGTATCTCCAGAATCGTACAGGTACAGAACAGATTAGTTCAAACAATTTATGCTACTGTCAAGGTGAACCCATACACGAAACAAAGGTTGACTGATTGGTTGATTGATCATTTTGATTGACTGATTGTTTGATTTATTGATGTGGATTCATTAAATTAGGTGATTTAATTGCCTTTAAGTAAGTTTTTGTTTGTTTGTTTTCGAGTTTAGTCCACACTATTTAGGTCATATTTGTGCCAGTCAGTTTACCTATCCATAGTATTCCTGGGCAGGCTTATACAGTTCAGTGTACCTTCGCGTCGAAGGAAATGGATTACACATACCATTTTTATACCATTTTTACAACTTCCGGGAAACTGAGTCACTCTGAAAAAGGGTCTACACTTAGAGGAATGAATTTGCTCTAAGAATTGACCCAAATTTATAAGGGATGCTAAAGTATTTTTGACGAAGTTATGTTGGCCTGATGGTGTATTCATTACCCTAAAATGTTAAGTCTTCCTTCTATATCCAGCACATCTATCGACATTACCTTTGTCTCCAGTTCTTCTGTCTACTGCGTCAGAATCGTCATTTGGGAGGGACGTTTCATTTTCTTCGATCATTTCTGGTACAACAACTCTACTCGCGTCCTGTGCTGAAACAAATGTATTATCAGAATCATCCGTCTCGTCAATGTATAATAATTGTCCGGTATATTCCTCTTCTGTTTGCGTTGAAACACTTACAGCGGTTTTATCCGACCTAGCATTTATCGTGTCATTGTCATGTTGTTTAACATTAAAACCCGAGCTTTTGTTGACAGTATTCTGTGTCGCATTAAGCTTGTCATGTTTCTGCAGTTTATCTTGCGTTTTCTTTGACACTGGTACCGACTTCGGGCACTGTGGGGGACTTTTACTTCTGTTCCTGAAAGCTTCATTCTTTTTCAAAGATTCCGCTGCCCTGGTAACAGATGAAGCCTGTTTCCCGTCTGAAACTATGATACTGGTTAAAGCATTTTTATTTACAGCCAAACTCAGCAGCTTTTGTTTATTTTGAGTTCTCTTCAGGTCATTCGAAAAGTCTGGTAGATTCTGACGATTTTTGTTTGTCACGTTTGCTCTGAACACCGATTTACCACCTACACCATCAGTTCGAAATACTCCCGGCTCGTCTAGAGCTGTTTCTAATGTATCAGGGTCCTGATCAAGTTCAAATATCTTCCTTGAATAAGACTCTTGGTCTCGTTTTTGATTGTTCCGTCTATCTGTATTATTAACTGTTGTCTTCACCGTCGTTTGGGTACCGTTTGTTGTTGCTTTGTGTGGAATATGCACATTTCTATCGTGCGAATATCCAGTCAAACGGTCGTCAGTACGTTTTTGAACACTGGCAAGTACATAATGCTTCGTAGCATCCACATCCCCGACGTGTTCCTCTGATATTAAGCTGTCACTTTTAAACCCTGTACCAAGTGCATTATCAACTATAATAACATGATTAACGTGTGTTAAAAGTTCGCTACCAAAATTCACAACTCTAGAATTCTTGTTCAAACCGTTCAGGAGACATTCTCTCCTCCTGGCTTTTAACTCTGCCATTCTTTTGTTCCATTTTGAAGCCATTTTCACATTACGATTTTGTTAAAGGGAGTGTTTAAACCTGCAGTGGAGGAAAATCGTTTGGAAACCTTTTGGTATTTCTTATTTATAATGGGCCTAATATTAAAGGAAATAATTTGCTCCAATTAAGGCGTAACTATACCCAATTTAGTGACACAGAGGCCTTTCTGATATGTAATCTTCACCAGTGTGTCTCAACCCCAAAGTTCTGAAACCGAAACGTATGATGGACAAGACCCGGCAAACACAGCACAACTCCCTCCGAGTACACACCGACCGACGTAGCTCATAAGACAGGTCATCTGGAGGCATCAGGCAAGAGACGCCTACCCTGGACTTATAGGCGTTCCCCACCGAGCCAACATCAGCAAACATGGCCGACACTCCACGGAAGTCCCGGGTATCAGGAAGGAGATGTCCACAGTAGCGAGTCTTGCAAACTTTAAAATATAACAACAAGTGGCAACCAAATCCGCTAAGATACATGTTTCACCTGACAAGTCAGTCTTAGTTTTAGAAAAAATAACTGCAAATTTAACTGCAAAAGTTAAATATATAATTTAGTTATTTAAATCAGTACTTGAGTACTGACGCAACTCCAAAGGAGCAAATTCTTTGCTTTAAGATTGGGCCCCTCCGTCCAATGTGTTCCGTTTTTAGAAAAGAAAACTGGAAGTCCCAAAGATTTCTCCCTTGTAAGAATGACAGACAAACTGACAGGTGTGCGTGTGTACATTTCTCGCAAGTATTCTGAACACTAAGTGGAATAGGTACCCCTTCAGGGAAGGCAACTCCTGCAAAAGTGTTTCTGTCTCCCATATCAATAGGGGTCATCCCATAAGGCAAAGAATTTGATCCCGAGGAGCAAATTCTTTCCTTTAAGGCCAGATCCCTTCTTCGGTGGGACTGAGCCTATCAAAAAGTGAACAGGATGTCCCGAAAGTTGTCACCCTTTGCAAAATGGCGGCAAAGATATTTAATGGAGCGTTTGAGGTATAAAAATGTTTCGTAATTAATCCTTAAGACGTCAGTCACAAAAACTGCAGTCTGCTTTACTTTAAATGCCATTGGACCAGATCAGATTATTCCCCTTGGGGCAGTCTGCTTAGGGTCCATACTGTTTGTTTGCATGCAAAATTATCTGTAAAAAGTTTGCAAGAAGATGCAGCAGCTGACCTAAACATACGACATTTTCAGGTGCAGTTTTCCTTGGCGTCTTAAGGATAAAAGATGAAAACGGGCCGCCGTAGCCTAAATCTAGGGTCTCTCACCGATTCGAGTTCGAGCCTCGCATGGGTGATGTGTGAGACGCCGATTATTCAACGGAAGGTCCGGTTTCTTTTCTTCAGGTACTATGACTAACGATCGGTTCCATACATGTGAGATCGTAAAACACACAAAAACAACAACTGAAGTTGAGCATTATGGCATCACAGAGTGCTGAAGCACGAATCCGACTTAAAACACAATCCCCTTTCATAGACACCCCAACACCTGAGCTAGACTTACTGTAGGTCTTACGATATTGAAACCGTGTCCAAAACTACCCTCCCACATTACTGTTACTGATACTATATCGCGAACAGAAGAATCACTGAAAAGCCTAAAAGACGTAATTAGTAAAATCCTAAATTAAGCAAACACGTGATCAGTTCAGTTCCAGTTTAATAACAAAGTCAAAACGTTTGCTCGTCTCCAAGTTTAGTAAAATCGTACTTAAGTATATTAAAGGACACCATTTACGCCATATTATGTAGATTAAATGCAGCCAAAAAGACGTATGATTTAGACACGATAAACCCCACTAAACCGCATTCCCGCCCACCAAAGACGCAGAACAACGTGTATGCGCACAATCTGATAAAAGCAAATATAACGTGTACTTTTTGTATTCGCTGGACTTACGCCCAGCAAAGAGCGAATATCGACGATTCTTATCAGAATGCGCATGTCTGCGCATGCGCAGTATGATGAGAGTCGTCGATGTTCGGAAATACAATATGATAGGTTTTAATATGGCTCGACTCAAAGGACAGATTAACAGATCACAAAACAGAAGAATGGACAAAGTAATAGAAGGAGATTATCTACTTACATTTGCATTAGCAGTATTATAAAGGCAGTTAAAGGTATAAACAGTAAAGTGCTTATTCCTTATTTGCCGTACTACTTTTCATGGTTTTAGGAAAATACATGTTTATTTATTTGTTTATTTTTATTTATTTATTTACGTGCCCTAAGGAAATGTATTTGAAGCTTAGCCTTAAACTACAAGCCAGATATATTTATAAGGCCGCAATCAGGCATTCTAGTAACCTAATAAAGGGGGTCGAATAACTGCACGCTATAATCGGTAGTGACATATAATACCTTCTACTGACCTGTAATACGTCTAGTGACCGTTTATAGACCGGACCTACTTTTCAGGTCACTAATTTACAAGTGTAAACTAAAACGTGCAACCTTTTATACATGGGAAAACAGCCCGTTGACAAAACACGGACCTTTTACGGACTTACGGACCAATGAAAATTCAATAAGTCCGTAAGTCCGTGAATAGTATTATTTTATCAAAGTTTATATTCGATCCGAGAATGGTCATTCATGAACCACGGATGGTCTGCCAGTGCTCATTACTGTTGGTCCGTGAATCATCTATGGTCCGTGTATGGTATGTTATGGTCCGTAAACGGTCCGTAAATTATTATTAGTCCGTTGTCAGATAAGGTTCGTAAAATGGAAGTTGTTGGTCCGTGAAAAGTTGTCAGATGACCTTTATATTTCGCTCCGTGAATGGTCATTTATGAGCCACCGATGGTCTGCCAGAGGTACATTATTGTTGGTCCATGAATCGTCTATGGTCCGTGAATGGTAAGTTATGGTCCGTAAACGGTCCGTAAATTATTATTAGTCCGTTGTCAGATAAGGTCCGTAAAAATGCAAGTTATGGTCCGTAAATCAACCGAAATAAATGACTATAATTTTTCAATTTTATTCATTTGTATGTTAAGACCTACAATCTAAACATTTGATGGTTTTTGATAATTTTACTTGCCTTACTGACTGTGTGATATTCTGGCATTTCGCATGAAACCATTTTTGGCATTTTGAGCAAGTAAACATAAAACCAGAATGGCGCTTGCGGCAGGTACAAAATAGTGGAATTCCAGTCACTTTCAGCACAACCTGTTTCACAATACTTAATTTTCTGTGTGGGAAAACTGTTATGTTTTAGTCTCAAGGCCTTTGATGAGTTGATCTCTCATTTTGGAGACGGTATATCTTATGCCACTTGGGTCAATTCCGTTCAAGATACTTCCCATATTTGCAATGGTGTAAACGCAACAGTCAGTTTGTTCAGAGCATTTAAGGTGCCTTACAAAGGGTTTGGCATCGGACTGATTATTCTGTTTGCAATTTCCATTTCAGCAGCTGTTGAAAAATGTACGAACCGCCTGCACTGTCATACACATTGACGACACTTACGTCACAATTGAAATTGGAGAAACAAACCCAGTGCAAGCCGCAATCGTTCCGATGGGTATTTACAATTTGAACAACGGGCCCTGAAGCTGGTTGGAACTCGGACTTTGCAGCATAAAGTACGGACTGCATTCCATGCTCATTTTGGCATTGCTGACGCAAGACAGATTGACTGGCATCTATGATAGTGTAATTTAGCCATCCATTGTCTAAACTCCCTTTCAGTCTTAAACGGTCATCTTTGGTAAGATTGAGGTGAATTCCATCACATAAAGAATGTTCTGTCATAGCTTGAGAGCTGTTCTCTTTTTGCTACATTCTCCGAAATAAAGAAGTTCTGCTAGAATTTCTTTTAGTCCACATAATACAACTAAACCCGGCAAAGTTCTAGCTAATGTAGTGGACACAGCCAACATCATCATACGCCAACATGTGAATATTAATCAGTGCCGTGAATAGCAGGTCCGTGATTTGTCAAGTGGTCATTGAATAACTGGTCCGTATTTTGTCATGAAGTCCGTGTATAGTAATTAGGTCCGTGAGTCCGTAAGTCCGTAATTGGTCCGTGTTTTGTCAACCACCGGGAAAACAACGAAACTGCAAGTTAAAATCTTTGCAATATTTATTTGAGCAGATTTTCAGAAATTTCAGCTAAATTCTTACCTTCTCGGCCTTTCCTGGTTTGAATGGCCCGTTGGAATAACTGCGCACTGCTTCTACAGTTGCGTCTCAACCTCGAAAATAATTTCTAAAGTTAAAATAAACTATTTATTTGCAGATTTTCATACAGAATGTAAAGCGTAGAGAATCTTTTATTCGAGTGTCCCTGTTGTTTCCTACGGCTTTGTGGCGCGGTAACGTCAGAAACTTTGCACTCGTTGACGACATGTTATACTACGTGTGTGCTCCATGGCACTGAGTGTCGTTTAACATGCCATTTTTTGCTTAAATTTGCTAAATTATTGCAAAACCCCTTGATTGTTTTGAATTGCGGTATAAACTAAATACATGATTAGTGTCTTTAATAATAAAATATAATCGGTGAGCCTTAGACAATTTTATAGGGGCGAGCTTTATCGAGCCCCTATAAAATTGTCGAGGCGAACCGATTATATTTTATTATTAAAGACACTAACCATGTATTTACTATTTATACCGCAATCAGGCATTCTATTAACCTAATAAAGGGGGTCGAATAACTGCACGCTATAATCGCTAGTGACCTATAATACCTTCTACTGACCTGTAATACGTCTAGTTACCGTTTATAGACCGGCCCTACTTATTAGGTCCCTAATTTACAAGCTTAAACAATAACATGCAACCTTTTATGCATGGGAAAACAACGAAACTTCAAGTTAAAATCTTTGCAAAATTTATTTCAACAGATTTTCAGACAGCTAAATTCTTACCTTCTCGGCCTTGCCTGGTTTGAATGGCCCGTTGCAATAACTGCCCACTGCTACTGCAGTTGCGCATCAACCTCGAAAATATTTTTTAAAGCTAAAATAAACTATTTATTTGCAGCTTTTCATACAGAATGTAAAGCGCTGAGTAACTTTTATACGAGCGCCCATGTTGTTCCCTACTTCTTTTTAGCGCGGTGACGTCAGGAACTTTGCACTCGTTGACGTCACGTTATACTACGTGTTAGCGCCATGACACTAAATGTCGTTTAACATGCCACACTGTCTGCTGTCTTTTTTACTTAAATTTGCTTAATTATTGCAAAACTCCTCGACTGTTTTGAATTGCGGTATAAACTAAATACATGATCAGAGTCTTTAAAAATAAAATATAATAGGCTCGCCGCGACAATTTTATAGGGGGGAGCTTTAAAGGGGATCGCTAAAGCTCGCCCCTATAATATTGTCTAAGGCTCACCGATTATATTTTATTATCAAAGACACTAACCACGTATTTACTATATGCAATGCACTTACAGATCAAAAACATGCATAACACGCACAATGTGAGAACACATATCATCGTCATCACCATAAGTTCTTTAGCTTTAATCGGATCTTCCTGAAACTAACACATAAGTAAGACCCATCTATAAAAACAAGGGCGAAGTGACCGATCCCAACAATTACCGCCCTATTACAATATTGAGCTGTCTCAATAAACTATTTACCGCCGTCTTAAATGAAAGGCTTACAAATTTCCTAGAGGATAATAACATGTTAAACGAAAACCAAGCCGGATTCAGAAAATCATATGCAACAACAGATCACGTTTTTAGCCTATATGCTCTTATTGAAATTATGAAATTTGAAAAGAAAAAGTTGTTCTGCTCTTTTGTAGACTTTTCAAAGGCTTTTGATTCTGTTTGGCGTTCTGCACTGTGGGGAAAACTACTTGGTCATGAAATTAATGGAAATTTTCTTAGGGTACTACATAATATTTACCTGAACGCAAAATCATTTATCTCTGTAAATAATCAAGAATCAGGGTTTCTTATTAATAACTGCGGGCTCAGACAAGGAGATAATATTTCACCAATTCTTTTCTCAATGTATCTCAATGACCTAGAAACATTTCTCAGATGTGATGCCCACATAGATGCCGGTATAAATGGTGTCCCAATTAACATAGACTCCACTGAATTCCCCGTCTATTTGACACTCTTTGTCATGCTGTATGCAGATGACACCATTCTAATATCAGAAGATGCTGAATCATTTCAAGCATGCTTGAACTCGTTTTACAAATACTGTCAGGACTGGAAATTGACTGTAAATGAATCAAAGACTAAAATTATTATATTTGGAGCAAGAAGAACTGATCACTTTAATTTCAAATTCGGAAGTTCAACCCTTGAAATCGTAGATAAATATAAATAACTCGGAACCATTTTTTCTAAATCAGGCAGTTTTTTGAACGCCAGGAAACATGTAACAGCTCAAGCTAAAAAGGCTATGTATCTATTGAATTTAAGAATCGGGAATCTGGATCTACCCATTGATTTACAGCTAAAGTTATTTGATAATACCATTCTCCCTATACTGACACATGGGTGTGAAATCTTTGGATTCGAAGACTGCAACATGTTAGAAGTTATTCAGAATCAATTTTTACGCTCTCTTACATATTCTCGTAAAAGTACTCCGTTATACATGCTTTTTGGGGAATTTGGTAGATACCCATTAGAAGTCGTAATTAAGAGTAGAATAGTCGGTTTTTGGAACAGACTGCTATCCGGTAAACAATCCAAATTGTCTTACATTCTCTACAAAAAACTTACTGAAACTCCGAGTCTAAACTGTAAATGGGTACTTAAAGTCAAACAAATACTTGATGAGTGTGGTATGTCGGAAACTTGGGCCCTGCAGACACCAAACTCCCATATATCAAAAATCGTTTCAGTAAGATTAAAAGATCAGTTCTTACAGAAATGGAATTCTAGCTTAAATAACTCTACTAAAGGTCGTAATTACGGAATATTCAAGGAATCTATTCAGCTTGAAGACTATTTACTAAAACTTCCGCCAAGATATTATATCCAACTTGCTAAATTCAGAACTGCTAATCATAGATTCCCTTGTGAAGTTTTAAGATGGCAAAATGTAGAAACTAGCGAGAGACAATGTCATTTGTGTAACAAACGGGACGTTGGTGATGAGATGCACTATCTGCTCATCTGTCCTCACTTTTCCAAGGAAATGAGTAAATTTATAAAACCCTATTACTTTTCACGTCCAAATATACTAAAATTCAAGCAACTTCTCAACACTAAAAATGGTTCTGACCTGAGAAATCTCTGTCTATTCATAGAAGTGCTTATGAAAGCCGCTGCAATGCGTAACTACTAAATTCCGTTATCTGTTATTATACTTGCGATTATGATTTCATAGCCGGCCTCGTCGATTCAGTCGGACACGCGACTGACTGGTAGTCAGGAGGTCGCGGATTCGATGCATACCGGGTCGGCAATATTCTTTCGAGGGAATTGGTCGAGGAATCCTTTCTACGGCCATTATCTCCCCCTTGCTGGCTCGGGAGGGGTAGCTGTCAGTCTCTAGCGAAAGAATACATGCTGCACTGGTTAACCGCTTGCGTTTATAAGTCTGTCAAGGAAAAGTGTGGGCGGTTGAACTGAACTGATCGGCTCGACACAACCTAAATATTGTTGGCTGGCCGGTTAAACTTCAAAACAAACATATTGTGACCCCTTCCCGTTGCCCCTAGGTCAACGTGCACAGGGACGCTGATAGCTTGCCTTCCCCTCCCCATGCCCCACCTGTGACCACCCTAAACGGGACCGAGTACATCGCAGGGAATCTAAAAACTTACTCCTGTTTCTCCCTTCCTCTAGATTAAATCCTCTCCGAAATTTCACAGAAACATAATGACGGCATCCTTATTCAATTCCGCTCAAGGTTACTAAACTACTCATTCACGCTTTCCACGTGAATGACCTAATGATACAGTCTTACTTGACAGGTGTTTTGACAAACGTAATCAGGCTAAAGAAAGTATTTTTAGATATTTTGCATGACCTTAAAATTGGACAATATATATGCAGGTCAAACCGTACTTTTCACATATATGCATTTCACTTTACCTTACAACCTTTTTTCTGCTTTCTTTCTTGGGCATACAGACCTGTGCAAAGCGCGTTGACTCGGATCATAATGCCCCCAAAGGACCATGTCGTCTGTTTTCTTGATACAGTGGGATGCTTTGTAAACCTTATTTGGTAGATTTGACTCAGTCTTTTTTGTGTTTTCTGCATGCAATGTCCAGGAACTACCTTTGGGTCTGTTCAAAAGTGGTCTTGAAGACCACTTTTGAACAGTCCCATAGGCGGTCTTAATATAGGAGTTTTGCTGTATTTACATTTCCAGTGTACAGGGAAATGCAAACCTATAGAAAACAATGAAGTTCATACCTCCACACATTATTTTCTCTGACGTCAAGTGACGACGGGCTAAACCATGGTTTCCTACGGGCGTTGGTGACGTCAACGCTGCTCCGCTCTTTGTAGTAAAAACAGTGTGCAAATGTTTTTCGGCTTCAAAAGTTTGCCCTATAAGCACTTTTTTGCCCAGCGATGAGGGGCAACGAATGTAATTATAAAAAATAAACTTATTTTTTCTGTCTTTTCGTGAGGGTATGAACGACTACGGGTCGCTAGCAAAGTTTACATGGTTCTTGTGCTTTGCGCGCGACCCGCTGCGTTCGTACTTTCATTAACAGCAAAATATTTGTTTGGTATTAAGAACGATAACCCCCCCCCCACACACACACACACACACACACACACATACACACCCCGTCCCCCGTCATCCCTCAACACCAACTATCGTCCTATCAGTTCAGCGGGCGCGCGGTGCCATGGCACTACTGAGTCGGAGTCAACCCAACATTGCAACGTTGAGTTGACGTTGCATCAGCGGTGCCCATTTAGGCGTTGTGCCTGCTGAAGTTTCTCTAGTTAGGACAATATTTCCCATGGTTATATCCGATTATTTAAATGCTTTTTATGTAACCTGTGAAAATGTATTGCCATGTTTTGATACTTCTATTGAAATGCAGCTCGATGTCATGTATATGACCGGAGTTTTCTCAATAAAGTGTATTGTATTGTATTGTATTGTAGTAGGTGTAGGATAACCGCTTGGATGAGTTAGAAAACTGGCAAGGTCGGCCTGTCTATCATAGAGTTTTATCCCTTTGATTTCTGAAAATGCCAATTTTATACCACACCACGTGATAGTGGTGGGTATTATGATATAACCTCCGGTGTCTATCCGTCCATCCATCCGCTCGTAGGTCCGCACCAACAAATGTATAGTTAGGTGGCTATGTAAATGGACAGAATCAATGTAAGTCTATGGGATTTATTCCGTTAGACACCGAAAATACTTCTTTTCTGTGGCTAAAAGTAGCCACTTAAGTATCAATCCTGCCAAAAATAGCCACATAAGTATACATCCGTGAGAACGTCCGCACGGACGTCCGGACACGAAGGTGGCCAAACATGTTGACGTTTTGCCTTCTAAGTAGTCTGTTGTGAGTTCAAATGGCATTTATTCCGTACAATTGACGAAATGGCAAATATTTGCTCCTAGGTGGCAAGAGATTTTGTCACTTACATGTATGTAGTTGTTATGTTGATGACCAGCTACATAAATGTCCGTTCTTTAGAACATCCGTCTGCACAATTTCCCACCGATAACTCGAATATATTTTCACGTATGTTTTCCAATCAGAATACTTTTTGTATCGGGGATCTGTTCAGTCAATTTTTGATAGAGTTATGCCCTTGTCAGTTCCTAATGGTTTTCGGTGTTTCCGGTCGATAACTTGAATATTGTTTCACCGAGTTTCTTCCAATTTTGCAGATATATTGGTAATGAGGATGTGTGGTTCGGAATTTTTATTGGGCAAATTCGTTGACATTTGCCAGAGTTAACGCCGTTAACAATTCCCATTAAATGGTTTTGGGACTTTTATTCCTTATTATCTGTCCTTAACGGATGTGAAAAATAATTGTTTTTGGTCTATTTCTCCTTTGCTATGTGGAATATCTTGATGAACGTTTACAGATGTATAACACACTAAAGAAGGTTTAATATGGCCAAGACTGAGACGGTTCTTATTTATTCGCGTAGACTATTCATATTCTTCCTTGAACCAAATGATCTTTGTTTAAATTTGTTTCAACTACAGTGGAACTTCGACGGCATCAAACCCTATTGTGACCATGAAACTTTGTTCGAGACAGCGTTAGTTCGAGCCACTGAGGGTTACTGTTAGTGCCATACCAGGAGGCATATTGATATCGTTTTGGTGTTCAATAGTATAAATGTATGTTGTGTGTACTCATGTACTCATTAGAATCGCCTTATCGAGGCAATTCTAATGAGTACGCACAGCATTGCATTTGCAAGACAAAAAAGAAAATCTCCCTACTTAATCCCTATATCGTATTTGGAGAAATTCCCATACAGACCCAAGAACGGGTTCGACTCATCCATGGTAAACGAGCCATCGGGGTTCTAGACATTGAAGTTCTACTGTATGTGGGTCTTTTCCATGTGGGTCGTTTTACATAAATTGATCGAGCACCTTGAAGACCCTACTCAAGAGAAAGCAAAATGAGATTTTCAGTGGTCTGCTTATTCCACTCATCCTGCTGAACCCATTGCTTTTGGATACGCATTAAAATCGCCTCAGTATGTTTGAAATAGACATAAAAAGAGTATCCCGAATATTCGCTGAAACAAAAAGTCACATAACTAGTGTCATCTAAGATAATATTTACCTTGCAAACACATGTTTTCTAATGATAGTCAAGGAATAATCTTCTGGTCGATTTTTATGTTGCAGTTTCTAGGAACGTTAACAGAAATTTTCTGAAACATTGCTTATATAGAGGGTTTTATATGGGTGTTCATGTATTATTGAATACATTAAACGAGTCGAGGAAAAGGAATAAAATGCGAGGCTTTGCCGAGCATTTTATCCTTTTTCCTCGACGAGTTTAATAAATTCAATAATACATGTGCACGAATTCCAGATTCTATTTATCATATGACATTTAAAACGCATTTTATTCATGGTTGTTTTATAAAAATGTCAATATTCCGCCATTCTTAAACGCGACGACGTTAAGGACACCGTATATGTAACGTTACGGGGCGTATGTAACTAATTTGCATATTAAATCCACTAGTGGATTATCGAATTTATTACATTACGTTATTACATTCTCAGACGCGACGTCATATGATAAAAATAACGTAAAAATACGCCCAAAAGTTTGCACATCCGATACTTCTTTATCCTGCTGTAGCTCATAAATTAAGGACTTGTTTCACTCCTTTCTACAAAACTGACACAATATAGCAATTTTTGGAAATCTGCTATGGAACAGTAAATATCTGTCTGAAATAAAACTGAAACATTCGGAAATGTTCGTCAGATGCCCATACCATTCAGATTTTCACGCGGCTTTGGCACCTAAACGAACGCGGTAACCTACCCGTTTTGGGTCGATTGTTTATCAATCGACCCAAAGTTACTAACTACAAAAGCTTCGCACCTGCTCTTGCCCACGTGGCTGTCGCTGGCCATGTGCAAAATCTAGGTAAAGTTACCCTCGCTAGTCATCTCCCTGTGACGTCAGAATTTGTTATCTGTAAAACCTGGACTGGTCTGGTGTGCTGGGTTATTGGCAAACAGTTCATATCCAGAACGCGACGTTTGATCACAGTCTACACTTTTCGACGAAAGTACAGGAATTTAAGGGTTATGTTTCAGTTCAGGACTATTCAGGACTTTTTTCCCAGCCCAAGAGACTATCGAACGAAAATACGCTTATACAAATACTTTGTAAATTTTACGGCCGATAAAATAAACGAAATTTTAAGATTAAAAATTGCGATATTTTTCTTGTTTCTGCTCAAAATAAAGATTGTGTGTACAAGATAGGACCCCCTCGAGGAGGCGGTTCTAACAGGTACCCACAATCTATATTTTAGAGCAGAAATAAGATAAATAAGGTATTTTTCCGTTATTTCTGTTCAAAATATAGACTGTGGTTACACGATAGGAACTTCTCGAGGAGGCGGTTCTAACGAGAACCCACAATCTATATTTCAGAGCAGAAATAAGAAAAATAAGGTTTACCCCTTGAAACCCCAGTTTTACCACATGAAAGTGGGGTTCAAGGGGGTCAGAACTATATATGTGTATTTTCGTGATGCACCAGTCTCGTCAGTGCTTTGGTTGTGGCACTTGTCGATGAAGCAAAAAAAAATATATGGGAGCGCTTATTTATGTGTTCTTGACCTCTCTCTTTTGCGTACAAGTTTACGTATACCTGTTAGATCAGCTCTAATAAATCATAGTTGGAAGGTCAGTTGTAACATACGGGCCTCCGTGGCCTAGTGGATAAGAGCGCTGACTCTTAGTCATTAGGTCTCTCACCGCCGTAGGTTCGAGCCTCGCTCGGGCCACGTGTGAGACGCCAAGTTCTGCAACGGAAGGTCAGGTGGTTTTTCTCCAGGTACTCCGGTTTTCGACCACCTCTGATTAACGATCGGCTCGATATGAGTGAAATAATCTTGAAAGGGCCGTAAAACCCAAACCAAAAAAAAAAAAAAAAAAAGGTCAGTTGTAAAGTAGATCAAATCACGAGCACTTAGAGCGAGTGATTTAATCTACTTACAATTAGGGGTGGCTAATCGGAGCTGAAAAGATAATCGATTAACAGTCCCGTCATTGCGATCGATAATCGATTAGTAATCGCTAAGGTTTTTGTAATAATTTTACCTGTCTGGCTTTCTGTCTGAGCATTACTCTTACCATATGCTGCACTTTACCATATGTATATTTGAACAGACAGGCCTGGGCAAACAGTGTAGACCCAGATGAGACGCCTCAACATGCGGCGTCTCATCAGGGTATGCACTGTTTGCCACTGATCATGCTATTTTAGGCACAACTTTGGGTAGTAAATTGCACTTAATCGATTACAAGCAAATCAGTACTGGTAATCATTTTTGTGGAATTTATCGATCAATTAATCGATTATACGATTAATCGTGTCAGCCTTACCTACAATTGACCTACAAAGTGTGATTTATCACTCAATAACTCACATACTACAGCTCTAACACACTGAAAATCGACAATAGTGTTAAATTGTTCTTTCCCTCAGATCCTTCCAACCTTTCGCCATTGTTAGGAGAAATCATGCCAAAATTATTGACTGTAACTTAAGTTTGTATTGTAAATCGATACCAACACGAAATAATCTTTATCATGTAAAATTAAAGTGAAGGCAATGATCAGGAATCGATACAATCAACCCACAGCTCCCATCAGAGACACCAAAGGGAAAGAAACACAAACATGAAACAACAGACCCTAATGGAAACACCAACAGCGAAAAGCCAAAAGGACAGTAGTTACTTTCCCACAAAATGGCCAATAGGCTATCCAAAATAAAATAACATGAGCGACACAAACACCCAAAGACAAACCATAACAAAAATAAACCGCGACAGAAGAACCGCCTTGGAACTGTCAGCGGAAACGAATTCCACTGTGGGGGGGGGGGGGGGGGGGGGGGGCTTAAATCGATTTTACGTGGCCACAATCCTCGCCCTTACTTCCGTCGCGAATAATTTTTTCAGTCCGCATGAAGGCCTCCTAACTCATCAGTGCAACATCTCCGTGAACACAAATAATCAAACAACCACAGAGGTGAGACAACGGTGAGGACTCGACAGCAAGAAACCACTGAAATGCTGGAGCAAAAGAAAACCAACAGTTAGACTCCGATGGGCCCGACCAGAGACAGAGCATCAGGCACCAACCAACATTACCTTGAATTATATCTCTCTAATTCTCAATAAGCCTTTACTTTGGAACCGGGGACTGCCGGCGCCGGTAGCTCAGTCGGATGCGCGTCTGACTGGTGATCAGGAGGACACAGGTTCGATACCTGCCTGGCCCGGCTACATTCTTTCGTGGAAATTGATAATGAAATCTTTTCTCCGGTCATACTCTCCCTTCCGCTGATTCAAGAAGGGCAGCTGTCAGTTTCTGGCGAAAGAATGTGCACTGTACTGGTTATGGTTAACCGCTTACGTATAAGCCTGCCCGGGTAAAGTGTGGATAGGTAAAGTGACCGGCTCTAAAATGACCTAAAAATAGTGTTGACTGGGCCGTTAAACTCAATTACAAACAAAATCATGTATTGACTGTAACTTATGCATTTATGTCCTTTTATAACGGTTTCGCTGCGGGAAAATGACATTTCGCCGACTAACGGCGATATCTCCGGATATTTAAAAATTCTCATCCCACCAATAAAGAAACCTCGGAGGAAGGTGTACTCATATCAGAAAGGTGACTATGAAACGATGAGGAAGGATGCACTCAGATTTGCAAAGTAGAAATACTTTAATGGTCATTCAGACGCTCGGTCTGTACAAGAGAATTTTGATTTGAAAACTTCTTTCATTCATACTTCGGCCGAAAATCATATCACCTCAAAAACTAGTAGGTCTGTATCTTCTATTCCCTGGATCACTCCAGAGATAAGAAGAAAAATTCACAGAAGGAATAAGACTCATGCAAAGGCAAAAAAGACGGGAAGTGGTAAACTCCGGACAAAATTTGAAAACTTGAGACGTGAAATCAAGACTGATATAAAAAATCAACATGCTTTGTATGTGAATAACTTGGTAGGTGATGAAAAGGCAAATCCCAGAGACTTCTACAGATATATCACTAGCCAGAAGAAAGACAGGCAAGGTATCCCGCCCCTTAATAAAAGAGGAGGCTCCAGTTTTGTCTGGAGTCCCGCAAGGGACCGTTCTTGGTCCACTTTTGTTCTCCCTGTACATCAATGATATTTCCACTGACATTGACTCAGAAATAAGACTGTTCGCAGATGATTGTGTTTGATACCGGGAAATTAGAGATACAGATGACTCATTGAAACTTCAGGCTGACATAGATAGATTAGGATGTTGGGCCCGTAAATGGGGCATGAGATTTCAGCCAGTTAAATGCAATATTATGCAGATAACTAGGAAGAGATCTTATAAAGATGAGGCTTCTTACACCTTAGAGGGAACGGTCCTCGAGAATGTGGACTCCCTTAAATACCTTGGAGTGACAATCTCACACAACTTGAGATGGAATCCTCATATTAGCAACATGTGTACTAAGGCAAATAGAACGCTTGGTTTCCTGAGGCGAAATCTTCATCAGTGCCCTCAGGATGTAAAAGAGGCAGCATATAAAGGTCTTCTTCGCCCAATCTTGGAATATGGTAGCTGTATCTGGAATCCCAGTGGAGTGGTCCTTAACGATGAAATTGAGAAAGTTCAGAATACAGCTGCTAGATTTGTAACATGCAATTACTGCTTTGAAACTGGGAGCATGACTGGAATACTTGGAAAATTAAAATGGGAGTCTCTCAAGAAAAGGAGAAAAGACAGTAGACTAATCCTTTTATATAAAGGTCTAAAGGGTGGTGCCAGCATTCCAGCAGATGACCTTGTTTCCCCAGCTAGACACTGTAGAAATCCCTATTCGTTGGCGTTTCAGACCCTTACTGCAAGAACTGACATTTATCAAGAGTCGTTCTTCCCCAGAACCATTAGAGATTGGAATGCCCTTCCCGATTCGAATATTTCGACAGCTGAAAGTGCTGATGATTGTGTAGCTAAATTTACCTCTTTGGTTACAGCTTGGGACTAACTCCCCACATCACAGGTCCTGGTGTATGAATGTCATTCGACGTGTCACCAGTAACAATTCTGATTCTGATTCTGAACGTCAAAGAAAATACGAGCTATGTCATAAAGCGGCGACTGTCCTTTTGGCTTTCCGCTGTTGATGTTTCCATTAGGGTTTGTTGTGTCATGTTTGTGTTTCTTTCCCTTTGGTATCTCTGATGGGAGCTGTAGGTTAATTGTATTGATTCCTGATCATTGCCTACCCTTCTGTTTTACTGCCGAATAAATCACGGTTTCTTTTCATTGCCCTGTAGGCGTGCTGTGTAAGAATAATTTTTATTGCACAGCCTTACGCAGTTAGCCTTTACGCTGGAACCGCCACAGTATCTAAGACCTGACCCACCGGCGGGCAATTAAAGAGGGAAGCAAAGTTATTAATCGTGATTGGGTTGACTGCCATGCATGCAGTCTGTCGTATAACATTTATGGTGTACCCAGTCATTTTATATGGAAGAATGATCAAACGAAATTGGGTACTGAAGTAATTTGATCACTCCTTCCGATGACACAACACCACTATCAATGAAAGGGGCCGATCTTCCAGTCAATGGAACCTCCTTGAACTCAGTTTTATTGAACACATCATTGAATTGTCCAGCTAGTTCCTCTGCTCTTTCAGAGTCTGATTCAGCAACTCCATTCCCTCCACTTTTAATAAGGGGCGGTATACCTTGCCTGTTGTTTTTTTTCTGGCTATTGATAAACCTGTGGAATAGAAATGAATGCAATGATCAGGAATCGATACAATTAACGCACAGCTACCATCTGTGATACCAAAGGGAAAGTAACATAAACAAATATCTAGACCCTAATGGAAACATCAATAGTGGAAAGCCAAAAGGACAGTTACTTTCACACAAAATGACCAATAGGCTATCCAAAACAAAATAATACAAGCAATACAAATACTCAAAAGACAAACTATAACAAAAACAAACCACGACAGAAGAACCGCCTTGGAGTACAACGAGTTTCACTTGGGGGCAGGGTGTGTGCTTAATTCGATTTTAGGCAGCTGCAATTCTCGCCCTTTCTTCCGTCGCGATATAGACAAATAATTTGTTCAGTCCGCATAAACTCAACAGTGCAACATCTCCGAGAACACAAAAATAATACAAAACAGAGATGAAACAGCGGTTAGGACTCGACAGCAAGAAACCACTGAAATGCTGCAGCAAAAGAAAACCAACAGTTAGACTCCGATGGGCCCTACCAGAGACAGAGCATCAGGCACCAACCAACATTACATAAAATTAAATTCTCTCTAATTCTGAGTAAGCCTCTTGGATTTGCCTTTACCTCGCCTACCAAGTTATTCACATACAAACCATGTTGTTTTTATTTTTTTATGTCAGTCTTAATTTCCCGTCTCAAATTTTCAATTTATGCCCAGAAGTTTACCACTTCCCGCCCTTTGTATCATAGCTTTAATCGTATTCCTTCTGAAAATCGTTCTTCCTATCTCTGGTGTGATCCTAGGAATCGAAGCTACAGACGTACTATATGCTTTAGGGAATGTGATTTTCTGCTGAAGTTTGAATGAAAGAAGTTTTCAAATAAAAGTTCTCCTGGACAGACCGAGCATCTAAATGACCATTCAAGATTTTGTCCTTTGCAGACATTAGCGCATCCTTCCTCATATGTGTAGTTTCATAGTCCCCTTTTTTGATATGAGTACACCTTCCTTCGAGGTTTCGTTATGGGTGGAAGGAAGATTTTTTAAAAAATCTGGGGTCAGTTGTTCAAAACTAACGACTTCGTTAGTTAACGTATCGTTAAAACTTTGATAATTAAATATGGCAAATATGCTAAAAGTTTTGCTAAAAAAATAACAAAATTTTAAATATTAAACTTGCTAGAAGAGTTAACAATATGACCACTAACGAACTCGTTAAGCTAACGATGCTTTGAACAACAGGCCCCCGGAAACACTAGCATACTCACTTAGTTTGTCTGGTGGCTGAATATCTTGAAATTGTCCTGGTAAAGTTGTAAGAATAAAATCCAAGGCGTTCTTGTCAGGAGTGGAGAATTAACAATTTGTTCTAAGCCATGTTTATTCATAATGTCAACTAATATTTTCCTTCGGACTAACTCAGCAGTGTGCCTTGTTTGCTGAGCCTGTCGGGCCAAACAATGCCTCTGAAGCTGAGGTCTCCTAGAACATGTACTGCCGGAAGTTTTTACCCTTATGCTGAGAATTAATGCGACAGAGCTGGACTTTAAACAACCGGAACGATTCGACCGTGCCATTTGGTGGTCGATACCACACTCATTCTCAAATGAATTTGGATATTGCAGTCGCCGTATATTTTCTGAAACCAAGCAGTCTTTTTTACCCAATGCATACGTTTATATGACAGAACAACAGGTTCCATAGATATCATGATAAACCTCCTGTAGAAAAGTATCTTTTCAGGGGAAAATGAGCCACGGGAAAACCTGGTTTTGTAATGTTCGAGACTGTCGCTTTTCGAATTCTCTTTGTTTGCACACTTACATATTTGCAATTCCACTAGACAGGAAAGGGTTATGTGGTTTCCATAAAATTTACATATTCTGGGTAGGGAAATAACTACCATTAGTAGGACCACATGGAGTCTAACTAAGTATTTTCCCCGATTATGGCTGTCGCCGAAATTTAATTAAGCATTGTAATGTACAGGACGACGTTTTTCTTCTTGATATTTCAAAACAACGTTTAGGTTTTTATACACAGAAACATGACCAAATGGAGATTCTGTATTATAATTAACATATAAGGTCGTTTGATGTTACCTGTACAATAGGAAATTAAAAATACTTGCCATACAAAAATGTGCATGGATTTGTTGCAAAAATTCATGTAATGTTCGCGATCATTATACCAGGCTTATTACGTATGTATCGACAAAAATGCTAGATTGAATTAAACTCCCGCAATGTGTGACTAACACAAATACATCATCTGGAACGAAAATAATATTTTGATGTTGAAATTCCCTCATTTCCAGTGTTTTGTAATGTTCGAGACCGGTAATGTTCAATACCGAAAATTGTTAGTCTAACAGCTTGATCACATTGCTCTCACTTGGCACGGTTTTCCATTACCAGATTACGCAGTAGAAAGTGTCTGCAGACGACATGGTTGCCTTTTCCGGCGTTTGATGGGTGGGGGAGTCGGCAGACAATACCACAGTTAAGGGAAAACAGAAGTCATATTTTGTTTTTAAATATTTGCATAGAAACTTTTTATCTTTTTCCAGTATTATTTGCCACAATGAATATTGTTCAATTAATTTGGTTCCACCAAAAATCATTATTAATAAGCAACATTTGCACGCTAGCAAGATCATTATTCTATTGCAATGAGCAGTGGATGTATACGATGAAATGTCCGCTACATTTGGTATCGAACATGACAGGTTTGCTATGTTGACCGTCCAGGAATAATGACTGCAAATAAATTAACTATTTTGAATTGTGCAACCTTATTTGTATAAAATGGACACGTTTAGTGATATACATGTTTGCTACATTTCTACCAATAGCTGCAAACAGTAACAATGTTGATTCAAGATTTATTACTTATTTTCTATTTTGGATTTGAGTCCTATAGCTTATAATCTTTTCCCAAATATTATTTGCCAGAATGAATATTTCAATATGAATTATGCAATGTTAAGAAGGCACTTCAACTCTCCAATTTGTATTTCCAAATGCATATTTTGAATGTTAAAAAAAATTGTAAGTGCAGTTTATGTTTCTAAAACTATGGTATCGAACATTACAAATTGTATCGAACATCCCAACCTAAAATAAATATGTTTATTTGAGGGTATGCTGGTTTACTTTTGATTATGTTAACTAGATACAACAAATATAATATCAGATTCCTTTTCAATTTTACATGTAGAAATGGTAAAGTGGCATAGGATGTCCCTTTACCGTGTATGGTAATGTCCGAGACCATTATAGCTGCCATTTACAGACATGCATATGTTTACATTTCTTATATCTTTTTTACAAACTCTACAAAGCGTGGTACTTTCTTCAAGCTGGTAGACAAATTGGTTACATTTTGAAGACTTTTGTACAGAAAAATATTGCTCTGGAATGCACTGTAATGTTCGATACTGAATTCTCGCAGTTGTATCATTAATTTTACATACTTGATTGTTGAGAACACAAGGTCATGCGATTGTTGTGTGTTTATATATGAGAGATATGTCTTTTAATGTTTCGGTTGCCTTAAGAACGCAGTTTATCTGTCAGGAGAGCATTTTTATACATAAAATTATATACCGAGGCTTTTTTGCGTACCAGCGACACCATGTTCTAAAAGCATATGACTGAACATGCACTGTTACATTAGTTAGATCCAAAAATTGAATGAAAATGACACTAACAGCTATATTGTCAGTTAATTACGATAGTAGACTACTTGACTTATAGAAACAAAATCACTGTAATGTCCGCGACTTTTTACATTGAATTCATGTAAACTTATTGCTTATGTTGATCGCTTATCTAAAGTAATATTACTCGTGTTCCTTATTTACAACTCAATACGTGTTCAAATGCAATAGTCGTAAGTGATTTAGCTAGTATGTGCTTCTCTTAAAACAAAACGAAATTTGTATGTTTTCAGAAAACTATTTCTTTTTCTGTATTCTCTAACCAACCCTGAATTTTATTCAAAATGGTTATTCATTTTTACCATATATCTGACCATATGTTCAATTTTGTCCCCGCTTAATAACCCGGTCGAACATTTCTGTCATTGCGAACTGCGGTTTCTTGATTTTTGTGAAGTTAAAGAAGTGGGTTACGAACAAAGAGATTGTAGCGTACATTTCTCACAATAAAAATTTATCAAAATACCGACATATTTCTAACTGTTGGGGTGAAATAACTTTTCATTTCTTGATCAAGGAAATTTAACTGAGTATAGGTACATGTTAGTACTTTATTGTGAACATATCGGTGACTGAATTTAAGTAACTTTATAATTTGACTTTTTAAACAGCTAAAATCCCAATTCATTTGAGAATGAGTGGCCAACTTGCTACGAAATGAGAAGTTTTGTTTGCAAAAATCTTAACTGATTCTGAGTCGTTTATCTGGTTCTATGAATGGCATGTCTCTGTGAATAAGCAACATCAATCTACCGCCATAAGAGTCCTCACAGTTGTTTCATATCTGTGTTTGTTTGATTTTTGTGTTCTCGGAGATGCTTCACTGATAAGTTAGGAAGCCATCATGCGGACTGAACAAATTATTTATCTAAACCGCGAGAGCATTAGGGGCGAGGATCGCGGCCGCGTAAAATAGATTTAAGCCCCCCCCCCCCCCCCCCCACACACACACACACAGAGTGGAATTCGTTTCACTGACCGTTCCAATGCTGTTCTTCTGTCGCGGTCTATTTTTGTTATGGTTTGTCTGAAGTTTGGAGACCTTCATGCGGACTGAACAATTTTTTTTTGTCTAAATCGCGACGGAAGTGAGGGCGAGGATTGTGGCCACGTAAAATCGATTAAAGCACCCCCCCCCCCCCCCCCCCCGTGGAATTCGTTTCCGCTGACCGTTCCAAGGCGGGCGGTTCTTCTGTCGCGGTTTATTTTTGTTATTGTTTGTCTTTGGGTGTTTGTGTCGCTTATATTATTTCATTTTGGATAGCCTTTTGGCGTTCCGCTATTGATGTTTCAATTAGGTCGGGTCTGTTGTTTCATGTTTTTGTTTCTTTCCCTTTGGTGTCTCTGTTGTGAGCTGTGGGTTGATTGTATCGATTCCTGATCCTTGCCTCCACTTCTATTATAGAAGTCCTTTCCAATATGTGGCTGCTGGTAGGTCTTTGAATGACCGCGCCTGGAAGCCATCAGAATTGATTTGAGGTAATCAGGGACGGGAAGGGCAACCTTGTTACCTATTATTTTATAGAACAAACAAAGACGTGCATGCTCTAGATATCTCCAGCCTAAAGATTCAGTCATTGCCGAAATAGTTGCTCTATGGTCAAAGTTACAGGTTGTCAAGCGGGCTAACCGCCGCTGGTCTTTCTCAAGTTGTTGTATTTTGTCTTTTTGATGGGGATCCCAAACAACCGCTACATACTCAAGCTGCGGCCGGACAATGGTGTTATAGGCCGCCTCCATCACACTAGGCACCTTGGTTTTAACGTTTCTCTTCATGAATCCGAGTGTTTTGTTTCAAGAGTTGACAACCCTGTCATTGTGGGAACCCCATGACATATCACTAGCAATATCACCCCCAAGATACTTGGCACAACGGACGGTCTCCAGGGTCATACCATGAAGTTTGTAGGTTGCCTTAATAGGTTTCCTGGATCCTGCCACCTGTACCACCTGACATTCTGAGGATTGAACTCCATATCCCAGTCGTTCTTCCACACAGACAGTTTGTCTAGGTCTTTTTGGAGGACTGAACGATCATCCGCGCCCTCCATGGTGAGATACAAAATAGAAGTGAAGGCAATGGTCAGGAATCGATACAATTAACCCACAGCTCCCATCAGAGACAACAAAGGGAAAGAAACACAAACATGAAACAACAGACCCCAACGGAAACATCAACAGCGGAAATCCAAAAGGACAGTTACTTTCCCACAAAATGGCCAACTAGCTAACCAAAGCAAAATAATATAAGTGAAACAATCACGCAAAGACAGACCATAACAAAGCCGTATCATCTGCAAAGAGGCGCACCTGTGATGTTATATTATCTGGCAGGTAATCGGTGTAGACGAGGAACAGGATCGGCCCCCAGCACTGACCTCTCAGTTACCCCGGAAGTGACTGGAACCAACCCAGACTCCTCTCCCGAATGCTTTATTAGGTCGGATTGCTTTCCCCTACTAGCACTCCTTGCACGGTCCTCAACTAGCATGATGAGCACGGTCTCACATAATCTCTTCTCTCGAAATCTATGCTGTAGGTCATACATGAGGCCCTGCTCATCTAAGTGTTTGGCTATATTAGAAGTAAGGGTGTGTTCAAAGACCTTGCACATAATGCAGGTCAGGGAAATAGGACGGCAGTTGGCCGCAGGTGATTTGTCACCTTTCTTATAGATTGGCGTGAGGTTGGCCTTGCACCAGTCTGCTGGGAGGATACCTGTGTGCAGTTATATATTATATATCAAATATTACCTCCATAATAGGGGCTAATTCTACCCTGAGCTACTTCAACATGATTGGTCGGGTGCTATCTGGGCCAGCTGCCTTTCCTGGTTTTGGGATTATTGAGTAATTTCAGGATTCCATTAACCGATATTTCAATATCGGGCATTGACTGGTTTCTATTCAGGTAATTATCATGTACTGATTCTGGGTTAACTGTACCTTGATCAACAAGGTCCTGCAACTTTATCTGTGATAATCTTGCCAAGCTGAGAAGTGATTTTCGTGGGAAATGAGGCTTTCTTGTACTCGCATACAATCTAAATATGAGCCCATTGGGGCTTGGAGAAATAGATTGGGCTGCATGATGCTTCCACCCTGATACCGACCGCGCACGAGTACTGGTAAACCGCTGAGCCTGTCCAGGAAAAGTTGTGCGAGTCCATGCATAAAAACCCTATTGGTTTCGAACGTTGGGTGACAGGGCTTCATACGTCATTTCATACCAATGTCTTTATTTCTTTCTTTCTTTCTACTTATACTGCGATCTGTCACATTTGACCATTACTCGCAAGTGTACATTACATACACGCCATGTTTGCAGGGTTGAAAGCCGACACAGTAACCATGTAATCACGGTAGGGGTCTTTAACCTTCACAGGAGATGACTCTTCCTACACAGGGAGGGATCCAGTTAACGTCCCGATCCGGAGGACGGTGCACTTTTTGGTATGCATCCCTGCAAATGATGCCAATGGAGCGTGTTCGGACACCGAAATAATCGCCGCCTCCGGGGATCGAACCGGGGGGGGGGGGGGCTCTAGCATCTGAGGCAAGTGCACCAACTACTGAGCTATCACGGATAAAAGTCCCACAAAATTTGAAGCAACGTCTACAAAATGCTACCTGTGGTCTCCTATGTACAAAAAGGATAAAATCACTATTGAAAACGTTCAACGCCGTGCAACCAAGTCAGTAACAACTTTAAAAGATTCACCATATACACAAAGATCGCGCATACTAGGTCTCACTACATAAGAATACAGGAGAGAATGGGTAGAATTTAATCCAAGTCTATACAATTTTACACGACATTGACACTGCTGACAAAGACAATCTGTTCACAATGGCAGAGTACAGAGCTACAAGAGGACACCAATACAGACTAAAAATGGCTTAATCTTCGTGCTAACACATTCAATAATCGTGTTGGGAACTTATTAAAACAGCTGTTGTAAATAAAAGCTCCGTAAATTCCTTCAAAAACAGATTTAATAAACATTGGTATGGGCATCCATTTAAGTTTGATGAATGCCATAAGTACCCCGTCCTTCGGATCGGGACGTTAACTGGAGGCCCACTGTGCAGAGAGGTCTAGGGACTAGTTCAGTCTGTCCTGGTGAAGGATTGTCTAAGGACGTGTCACCAGTAAACAATTCTGATTCTGATAGAAAACCATCCCCTTTGCAGGTTAAAGATCCCTACCGTAATTACATGATAACTGTGTAGGCATTCATCTTACAAACCTGGGGGCGAGTTGTTCAAAACATCGTCAGCTTAACGAGCTCGTTAGTGGTCAAATTGTTAATTGTTCTAGCAAGAAACATATCTAAAATTTTGGTATTTTTGCTGAAAAATGTGAGCAGCTTTTGCAACTGCACGTAATCCCCGCGAGGGGTGATGCAGTAGAGATATAAAAAAAATATTAGCATATTTGCCGTATTAAATGCTCACAGATTTAACGATATGTTAACTAACGACTTCGTTAGTTTTGAACAACTGGCCCCTGGAGTGAATGTAATGTAGACAACAACTTGTCAAGAAACGGCAAACACTCTGAACAACTATTTCGCCAGTGTCTTTAAGATCGGAGATCAAGGAAGCATCCCAATATTTGAAGACAGAACTTATGATTCGCCATTACAAACCATCAATATAGATGAGGCCATAGTAGCTAAAGCTATTGATCGCCTGAACGCCACAAAATCACAGGGGCCAGATAAATTCCACCCACGCTTCATTAAAGACACCGAGGAAATTATAAAGATACCACTATCAAACATTTTCATAAAATCACTAGATGAGTGCAAGCTACCAAGCATATGGAAATCAGCAAATAGAGAGATACGTGGCATATATAGTCTTTGATATGTTGTAAATACAGTGAAATTCCGCTATTAAGACCACCTAAATTTTAAGACAAATTCTGCTTTAAAATGCTAATTTAGAAGGTATCAATTATTTTTTCTTAGTGTCCTCTGGTCGGAGACCACCTTAGGGACTGTTAGAAGGTAATAGTTATTATTTCTTGATGTTTTCTGATTACAGTGTCCTCTGGTCGGAGACCACCTTAGGGACTGTTCAAAAGTGGTTTTAAAGACCACTTTTGAACAGTCCCAAAGGTGGTCTTAATATCGGAATTTTAATGTATATAAGTTTATGTATCTGTTTGTACTGTGCTATAACATATATTCCATTTACATTTTTCCAATGCATAACAGTATTTCACTGACTCCATAAAACCAAGACCACCTCAAGTGGGTTGTTTGTATGAGTTGTTGTACAAAGTTGGGATACAACTTGTCGCCTCAAGTGACAAGGCTGTGGCTTCTAGCCCCGACTTTGTACACTCAACAAAATAAATTCAATGATATATTTACAGCTTCGGGATACAACTAGTCACCTCAAGTGACCAGGCTGTGGCTTCTAGCCCCGAATATTGTAATTAAATGTGTTAGTTTTAGTAAAGTAAAATTAAAGCAAAGTCAGGATACAACTGTTCACCTCAAGTGGCCAGGCTGTGGCTTCTAGCCCTGACTACTGTGCTTTAACATAGACACCTAAGTCATAAGAGAAAATATGGCAATGGTTGCTAAAATTGATAGGCTAAGAAATTGTGTGCCTCGGTTACAGCAACAAGACCTAGTCAGACCTCCACGCGACACAAGAGCGACGTCAGTCAAAATGAAGACACTAAACTATTCATACTGGAGATAATACTTATGCATTTATCATACGTTCGCTCTTGTGCGGTGCCAGCTGGAAACTATGGATAATAAATTATCTATAGGCTAACATGACCGGTCTCTTATTCATTGGGACGGGATCTCATTCGACATCAAATTATCTCAAAGTTGTTTCAGATAAACATTTGGTAAACGAACTCTTCCTTTTTTGCGATAGATTGCTTTCACGAAAGGAAGGTAGATAGTGTGTATAAAATATTTTCAAAAATTCTCATGAAAAAAATTCATGTAGACTTATGGATTACCAAAAGGTATCTAATCAGCAATTATATAAAAAAACAAAATGATTAAATACACAAATAATTATAAATAGGTTCTATAAAAGGGTTATCCTTTGGAAGCAAGGAATACACCACAGAAGTGAAAAATATGGAGTGTACATGTTTTCTGGGCCAGACTAGCTAGTTTCGGCCAATTAGGCCTCATCAGTGACCCTCAGATATTTTCAAATTCCACAATGGAATCGATGATCCCAAAGGACAAGAAAATATAATCTACACTATGATGTAGGGCAGGGAGACGTTTTACCGCCACCACACATTCCCACACACCAGCTGTAGTGAAGTTAAATAGGTTCTATAAAAGGGTTATCCTTTGGAAGCAAGGAATACACCACAGAAGTGAAAAATATGGAGTGTGCATGTTTTCTGGGCCAGACTAGCTAGTTTCGGCCAATTAGGCCTCATCAGTGACCCTCAGATATTTTCAAATTCCACAATGGAATCGATGATCCCAAAGGACAAGAAAATATAATCTACACTATGATGTAGGGCAGGGAGACGTTTTACCGCCACCACACATTCCCACACACCAGCTGTAGTGAAGTTAAATAGGTTCTATAAAAGGGTTATCCTTTGGAAGCAAGGAATACACCACAGAAGTGAAAAAGTCTGTAATTTCACACAAACTCCCTTCCGTAGAAAGAAAAACAAAAACGTTGCGAAAGGAGCAAGTCCTGATTATTTATGTCGCAAGACAAACAATGCATATATCGGGTCTCCCTATTTGGTGACAAGAAGTGACAAGAGGTGACAAGAAGTGACAAGAGGTGACAAGAAGTGACAAGAGCTATTTTATGGTGACAAGAAACTTTCTAACACAAAATTAAACTATATTATTGCTTAAAATGATAAATTTAATGGTATTCTTGTTAAAAATTAATTCTGGCCAAATTTAAAGACGTTTGGAGGAAAAAGCAACATGCTTTATTCAGACACTTAACCGCATTTACCGACCAGAAAGTTCTCTTTATATACAAAATCGCTTCATTTTATGAGTAAAAAAGTGAATTTTACGTGGGTATCTGTGACTTTCCTTCATGTTTTTTTCTCTGCCCATAAACATCTATATAGACTGCGGGCACTCGTCATAACCGAAGACGGGGGTTAACCGCATTTACCGACAAGAGATTTCTCAAATAAACTAAGGCTCAAAAACAATGTCGTTTCATTTTATAAGTATGATTCATGTGATTTTCCTACAAGCGAAATATGTTCTATAAAAGGGATATCCTTTGGAAGCAAGAACTGAAAAAATATGGAGTGTGCATTCCACCCCCCCCCCCCCTCATCCCGGACCAGATCAGCCAGCTTCGGCAAACCAGGTCTCTCAGTGACCCTCAGATATATTCAAAATTCCACAATGGAATCAATAATCCCAAAGGACAAGAAAATATAAAATACACTGTGATGTAGGGCAGGGAGACTTTTTACGGCCGCCATACATTCCCAGACACCAGCTGTAGTGACGTTAAATAGAGAAAACTGGGCTTACCCATTATGATTTTGTTACTTTGAATTGGTGTTTAACGTCCCCGTCAACATTACTTAGGTCATTTGGGAGACGTTGCTTCCAATTTTGTGGGACTTTTACCCGACGTTGAGATGAAATGACATCTCAAGCCCTGCCGCCCAATGAAACAAGAATGCTTATATGCATCGGACGATCTGACGCTCACCGCTTTGCCTGTACAGGCTTAGTCCTTCTAAGCTGTTTACCAGCACTCGTGTGTAGTCAGATTCAGCCCTGCGTGGAAGCACCATGCAGCCAAATATATTTATCCAAGCCCCGATGGGCGGGAGCGAACCCATTATGATAAGTCACCATGCATTCAAGAAGGGCAGTTGTCAGTTTCTGGCGAAAGAATTGCACTGCACTGGTTAACCGCTTACGTATAAGCCTGTCCACGAAAAGTGTGGATAAATGAACGGACCGGCTCAAAAATGACCTAAATAGTGTTGACTGGGCCGTTAAACTGCAATACAAACTAACAAGCAGTTGGGATAGAAGTCTTCCTTCCTTCCTTAATCGTGCGTGCGCCACTCATTAAGATAATTGCTGTCATTCAGTATTGAGTTATCTCGGTTGATTAATCACAAGCTTGTGTTATTAGCATTTGGTCGACATATTATTTTGACTCCGCTTAAATTCATAGCTTTGGCAACAGCATAAATAAATAAATAAATAAATAAATAAAGTAGTATTTTTTTAAGTTAAATCTTAATCTCAGGATTATATTCTGTCTATTTAAAACAGTCATAGCTTTGACATGAGAATAAGAATAACTAAATAAATAATATAATAAATAAATAAATAAAAAAGTAATTTTTAACTTGTTTCAAATTAAATCTTATTCTATTGATTATATTCTGTCAATTTAACACGCGCGCTTTCTCTCTCTCTCTCTCTCTCTCTCTCTCTCTCTCTCTGTCTGTCTCTCTCTCTCTGCATGTGTTCCCAGAGAAGACCCAGATCAGCCTGCGCAGTCTGCTATATCCGAATCGCTGATCTCTGCTGCGTGTGTGTGTCTGGGGGCATGCCGGGGGGGGGGGTGCTTTATAGATTTTCTAGAAATTTTATGTGACAGAGAAATAGAGTAGATTATCACATACATGTATTTTGACTTTATTCCCGACAAGATGCACTGAAGCGTCATCGAGCAAGTGTGCTAAGAAAAGACTTTGATCAGCCTACGCATATGCGCAGTCTGGTATGTTTTCTCTACTGAGGGTATAATTTTATGTGATGGAGAAATATAGTTTCATACATGCAAAATTTTCTTGTCACCAAATTAACTTAACTTTATTCCCGACCCAAAAAAAATCCGAAGAGGCACTGATGCGTCATCGAGCATGTGTGCCTAGAAAAGACTTGGATCAGCCTGCGCATATGCGCAGTCCTGTATGTTTTCTTTGCTGAAGGTATAATTTCATGTGACGGAGAAATATAGTTGATCATCTCATACATGTAAACTTTTCTTGTCACCAAATTAACTTGACTTTATTCCCGACCAAAAAAAAAAAAAAAAAAAACTGAAGAGGCACTGAAGCAAGTGTGCCTAGAAAGGATCATATTTTACTTTTAAAAAGGGTCGCAAATGCGTTTTAACACTTCTTGTCACCATAAAATAGCTCTTGTCACTTCTTGTCACCTCTTGTCACTTCTTGTCACCTCTTGTCACTTCTTGTCACCAAATAGGGAGACCGCATATATCTCATAATAGTCAAAAGCTTCCACGGTGCTCATTATTCAAAACATTAATGGAAATATCGGTCTTTTTTTCAAAATTGTATTTATTTACTAAAAAAAAAGTTCCTTTCGTAGCGAAAATCTTCCTTTCGCGAAAGGAACCTTCCTTTCGCGAAAGGAAGGTTCCTTTCGCGGTATAGACCAACCCTAGTACCGATCGGTGCCGATCATTGTGGATCTTTCAGGTCGATTCGAGTAATATGGACTTTTAACAAAGATGTCAGCCTCCTTATCGTGAATAAAATATTTTTAAAGTTTACGACAAAACCATATTTTTATTGATCATACCGAGAACTTGACAGAATTGGCCAGGTAGCTGTTGTACTTTTGATTAACTGAGGTAATGGCCAAATGTGACCTTTATAGGTTTATAGGTTTTAGGTTTATTTCACGACCTTGACCCCTAACTAGGGTATAAGTCGAAACAAAACATAACATTTTAACACAGAACAAATAACAGCAAAACTATTTGAAGAAAGCTTCAAACAAGTCATGACTAGATTAAGTCCATTTGACGACACTCGAAGAGTATTAACCCCCATCTTGCTGCTCACTACAACCCATATCTTTCGCAAACAGTGCAGATCCAGATCAGATAGCCATCCAATCAGGATCCACACTGCTTGACATTCAGTTTATGTACCCGGATGAACAAGCCATATCAAGTATTCAAAATGGTTCACAATCAAAATTGGGTGAGAATTGGTGAGGCTAAGTTGAACATCAGCAAGATGAGGGTCAGATGAGAATGAGGATGTAGTAGTGAGAAAATTCCCAGACCTCCAGATACAAACGCTCAAATATGAACAAGCAGTCACTCCCACACATATCCAGGCCCAAACCGACCAGGTTCTCCAATCCCTGTAATACCCAAATCTGCAACTTCATAACCCACCTGATGACCATAACTCCTGCACACAGTGCAGATCCCGATCAGACAGCCTCTGGAGAAGCCATCTGGTCAGGATCCACCCTGCCCACACTGCAGGTTGAAAACTGAATGAATACAGAACATCAGATAAATTGTCTGGCTGACAGCCAAAAGTGGGCATGGGTTAACGAATTGAGAGTCAAATAGTCATTTTAAACATCTTCAAGAAGAAATTCAAAATCCCAGAGCCTGAAATCAAGAAAAAACAAGCCCTGAAAGCCTGAACCTCTGCTAATGCCTGAAAAGTGTGAGGCCCTATACCCGTCCATACAACGATTGCCACCAAAACTAAGTGAAACACAGAAATCCCATAAAAATCAGTCAATGAAGTACCATTTTCATTCCCTGATCCAAATGGGGTCCCCAACCTACTAGTTAATATAAGATGTGCAGGTGTATACAATTCAAAGAAGTACCCGGAGATCCGTACTGGTTCACTTTAATTTAACACTTAAAACCTTCATAATCTTTTGGACTCATTCAGTAGACGACAAATCGACAATGCCCCCCCCCCCAACTCCAAGTTACTCAAGAAAACAGACCATGGCTTCCCATGTGCACCGTGATCAATGGAGACAATCCACATGTGATGCCAGATCCGCCCCCAACGGAGGACATGAGGAATACCACAAAATGTCGTCCACAGAAATCTTGTGCCAAAGGTAAACTGTCAATATCCTAGATTTGACTACAAATGACTGTAAATCACTTTAAAAGTATGTAAAACTTCTTTGCAAAATTTGCCAAGCTTAAACAAAGCAGGTAGATCCTTAGTATTCATAAGTGTTTTAAAGCTTACAGAATTTGGAAGCCTTGACAGGCCTCTGGGAAGGTACATTCTTCTTTGATCCTCAAAATAAGTACATTCAAACAAATAGTGAAACTCGTCACCAAGTCTGTCCAAAAAACAAAGCTCACAGACTCTATCATCTCTCTCAACCCCTAAGTATCTACCCCACTCAACCGGGAGCCTATGGTTTAAACTTCTAAAATGACAAAGTGCTGAAGCTAAATCATGTGGTAGTAAGTTAAAGTATTGTTCAAAAACCAATTCAGTCTTAAAGATTCTGTAATTCAGACATTTAGGAGAGTTAAAAACTGTGTCATTCCATTCCATCTTGAAATTTTCAATAAGTTTACATTTAACTACTTTAGCAATGCCTAATGGGACATTCTCCTGTAACTGCCAAAGATTCTGATTACCACTTAAGGTGAGACAATCCTTTATACATAACAACCATTTGGAATGGAAAAAATCCCCTTCATGCATTGAGAGTAAAATTTTATACAGTCTATATGCTATTTTGTCTTGTTTACCATTAAGAATTCGCTGCCAAAAGCCTATCATACGAGACTTGATTAAGATATTAATAGGATATCTTCCAAGTTCACCATACAAAATAACAGAAGGTGTTGTCTTTTTAACATTTAAAATGATCTTATAAAATTGTGTACATAATCGTTCCAGGATGGCAGAATTTTCAAAACCTGTCACCTCAGAACCATAAAGCAAAATCGGCACCACCATAGAGTCAAACAGTTTTAACTGTAGATCAACAGGCAGCTGCAATTTACGTGATTTCCTTAAAACAGCAAACATTGCTTTCCGAGCCTGATCAACCATTCTTTGGTTATTCTTTAAAAATCGACCATTATACGAAAACAAAGTTCCCAAGTACACAAAGTTATCCTCGATATCCAAGTTTTGACCATTATAAGAAAAAACATAATTATGTTGAAATTTCTTATTACAAAATATTGTGACCTTAGTCTTGGCAGGATTAACTTCTAAATCCCAAGACTTGCAGTAAAGATACATGGCATTCAGAGCAGACTGTAATTCTTCTTTAGATTCAGCTAGAATAACAGTATCATCAGCATAAAGTAAGAGATACAGCTTAAAGAAAACTTCAATTTCATCATTGCCCAGCAAAAGTTTAGTCATTTCTGATATATCCTGCAAACCATTGTAGGCATGTGTAATAAATTCAGTTAAATCATTAAGAAACAATGAAAACAATACAGGAGACAAATTTTCACCTTGCCGGACTCCAATATTACTTGCAAATAACTCTGATTTTGACTGACCAAGTCTAACACATGATTTAGCATTAGCATACAAATTATGAATTATCTTAAACATTTTACCATCAATAGTATGATTCAATAATTTATGCCACAAGTAGTTTCTATTAACTGAGTCAAAAGCCTTTTTATAGTCAATAAAAGCACAAAAAAGTTTTTTCCCTCTAAACAAGTATAAGTCTATCAAACATTTTAGATTGAATATGTGATCAGTTGTACCATAACCCTTACGAAACCCAGCTTGCTCTTCACAAAGTAAGTTCATATCATCTAAGTATTTGTTTAATCTATTATTCAGCACAGCTGTGAAGAGCTTCCCAAAACAACTTAAAATAGTAATTCCCCTGTAGTTGTCCGGGTCCGCTTTATCTCCCTTGTTTTTGTAAATAGGTGAGATAATACCCTTAGACCATTCGTCAGGAATAATTCCTGAAGAAAACACAAGGTTAAAAAACTTAGTAAATGCTGTTAACATTTTAGTTTTTGAGAATTTTAGAAATTCGTTCAAGATCATATCTGAAGAACATGCCTTGTTAAGTTTAAGTTGACCCAAACCTCTCAAGACCTCTTCCTCAGAAATTTCTGAATTTAGTTCAAGATTGTATTCACTTACTTTTGAGGGATCAATTTCAGAAGCCGAATCGGAGTCCTCATTATTCTGATTACTAATATTCAGCCTCTTGAAATGTTCAGCAAAGGCGTCAAGTGAAACTTTATGCAATGTCTCTTTTCTAGATTGATCAGCCTGATTTAGTAAGTTCCAATAAGACTTTGGATCAGAGTGCTGAAGTGCTCGAAGTTTATTGGTAAAGTCCTTTTTGTACTGATTAAATTGCTTATTTATGCATTTTTTGTAAGCTTTGCTAGCATTATGCAAAGACTGATAATTTTCCACAGAATTAATTCTATGCCTTAAATTCTTAGCCCTCTTGTACTGGCGTCTTAATACAGCACAGTCATTGTTGAACCATGGACGTTTCACAGGTTTGACATTCAAATTAGTTCTAATCTTAGAATCTTTCATTTTGATTTCCTTAATAAAACCAACTTCTTTGGCTGCATCAGTCAGAAATGATGAGCATTCGGAAGTCAAATCATTGATAACCTGTGCAGACACATGTTCTTGACCAAGGGTGATCAATGCATCAATTTTACTTATAAAGGAGGCTATATTATCCATATTTAAGCTCTCAACGAATGCGACAGACTCTGTGCTATTCCATGAGGCTCGATTTACTGTTGCAGGACTATCCTGGGGTTGATATTCTAACTCAATATCATTACAAATAAGAGAAAAGTGAAGTCCACAGTGAGCATCGCTAATCATGGGATCAAAAGTCAACACTTCAAATTCCTCTTTCTACATTCGCCCCCATTTGTGTAGCTAAATTTACCCGGTACGTTTACTAACAGGAATGGACCGGAATGGACCCAATAACCGGAACGGACCTGGAATAACCGGAACGGACCTTTAAAATCATTATTTTATCCAATTATCTAATGAATATACTGAATATATGAGGTAGTAGGGACATTAAGAGTGAGAGGAGGCAATTTTGGATGAAAGATACTGTATTATACTCACTCAAAGGCCTTTAACATTTAGCCTAGATTAAACCAGGCGTTTGTAAATAACACCATGAAGCCTAAT
This sequence comes from Lucinisca nassula, assembly GCA_963580285.1. Lineage (NCBI taxonomy): Eukaryota > Metazoa > Mollusca > Bivalvia > Lucinida > Lucinidae > Lucinisca > Lucinisca nassula. The sequence continues at coordinate 8,854,859 of OY757020.1, forward strand.
TAATTTCTATAGATTTAAAGATATCACTGGTCAATGCTCAGGAGCAAACATATGGTCTTAATTAGTGAGCACTTGCAGGTAATTACATGCACTATGGTGAACAAGTATCACATGCCATGTCCCGAAAGCGGAAATGTTCAGTACCCTAGCTCATTAAAAAGCATTGATAACTTTGGCACTGTTAACTAAAATGATTCATATTATATAAAGCATTGGTTTTCATGATGTGTATGGCATGAAAATTCTCCCAGCGGGCACATGACGTTAAGACAACGTCGAAGCAACGTCGATGCAACGTAACCCTGTTGCATCGATGTTAAATCGACGTTATGTGCGCGCCGGCCTCGGTACCTCTGTCGGATCGGCGTCTGACTGGTGGTCGGCAACATTCTTTCGTGGAGATTGATCAGGGAATGTTTTCATCGGTCATTCTCTTACTTCCGTTGATTAAAGATGGACGGTTGTCAGCTTCTGGTGAAAGAATGTGCACTTTACTAGTTAACCACTTACGTAAAAGCCTATCCGGAAAAGTGTAGAAAGGTAAACTGACCGGCTCAAAATGACCTAAAATAGTGTTGACATGGCCGTTAAATTCTAATGCAACGTTATGTGCGCCCTGGACTTATTTAAGGAAATTATACCAGGATTCTATTTTATGTTCCGAAGTTCCGTCTTTCCTTATTCTTTCCATAATAGGATTTCCTCAATGTCCATGTTCTGTGCCGGTTTGGATGAGTATTTGAAATGAGGTCCCGTGTACATATGCCCTTTAATGTTGGTGGGACATAAAACTTTGTGTACCCCCGCAAACCTTACTGTTCTCCTGTAAAACTGATTTGCTGGAAAAGAAAATTTAAAAAATCGTGCAAAATGCGTACCATGCATGCTATAACTTCACAAAAACATGTCCATTCAATGAACATCACTTCAAACCACACTTTATATAGATATTACTTGAACAAGTCCGTAAAATAAACCCCACTTTATATGCAACAAACTGGGGTTTATCGGGGAATACATTTTTTCTGTATTTCTGATGCAAGACATGGGTTCTGGGTACTCGTTAGAACCGCCTCATTGAGGGTTTTCTGACGAGCACCCACAACTTTTGTTTGCTGCTGAAAGAATAATGAGTACCTATAACCTATGTTTTGGAGCAGAAACATAAAACATAAATTGTAGGTGCTCGTTAGAATCGTCCCATTGAGGCGGTTCTAACGAGTACCCACAACCTATGTTTTGGAGCAGAAATAAGAAATATGTTGTATAATTTGTGATATAATTCGTATAAATTATACTCATAACATAGATTGTGGGTGCTCGTTAGAACTGTCTCATTGAGGCGGTTCTAACGAGTACCTATAACCTATGTTATACTTGAATATGTGAACACTGTAAATTCCACTTGATATAGAGAATGGGAGGGTTTACAATGGCATATATTAATGTCTGAATTCTGGCACAAAAAACATAGATTGTGGATACTTGTTAGAACCGCATCTGTTGAGACAGTTCTAATGAGCAGCCGCTATCTATTTGGTACAAAAAAAGGAGAAAAAGAAACAATTATTTGCCTGAAAAAAATGTTAGTTATGGGCCAATAAGAGGTACCATTATATCACACAGATATTTTAAAGAGATTTCCGTCAATTGCGTTGCAGTCCAAGATCTTCAGTGATGCTGGACAGTGGTACTGCAGGACATATTTTTTCTGTCTAGTCCCCAAACAATGAAAGAATCTTTTTCTTGCATACACTCTCCGGGATTCTGGTAGTAAAGTCATTTAGATTGTAGGCATGTAAGATTACTCAATTTTTATCTGGTCAGGATCACCGGACTAGGCCAAGACTATTCCAGGGCGAAATCCAGTATTTCCTAAAGCGGCTAGCATACTTCTAAAACTCAACCTACACTTAATAGCAGAATACACATGAACAAAGACATATAATTCTCTAACTTATGACTAAAATAAAGGTCCGTTCCGGTTATTCCAGGTCCGTTCCGGTTATTGGGTCCATTCCGGTCCATTCCGGTTAGTAAACGTACCCAAATTTACCTCTGTGGTAGGTGGACGTTTGTGTGGACCACTGCACTAATGTAGTTTCCTCATATTAATTCTATATCAGTGATTTATCTACCTTTTGGCCTGGCTGAGTCAAACTGACTTACTCACTCCAAAACACTGAGTCAAATTTCAAAATAGTGAGTCAAACTTATCGGGACAGAGACAAGTATGAAAATAGGTGTCTACCATAATAAAGTAAGCAATGGGGGTTTTAGATGTAGAACAAATGTATAAAATATCACTTTTTCTTTTGCAAGAGGTTTTATCTGATGACAAAAATCTGCTACAAAAGAAACAGTATGATGAGATCTACATAGGTTTTTATAAATTCATACATCTAAAACTAAATTCACGTGGTTACTGATTACTCTTAACCTTTAACCTGCTGAATATTCAATTAAGCCACATCCATTTGTGACTTTGAATCAATCAGTGAATCAATCAGATTACTTGATGCATAAACTGAATGTCAAACAGTGTAGATCCTGATCAGATGGCTATCTGATCTAGAGCTACACTGGTTGCAAAGATAGGGCTTGTCACCAACAGCAGGCTAAAGGTTAAACATTGTTTCATTTGAGGAGCCTGATCTGGTTTAAAAGTCTTTTCTGGATTAAATTGTGTTTTACATAAAGTAATAAATAATAAGAACTATTTGAGTTGGTTTCTGCTCTGCGTAGAAGCATCATGCAGACTATCTATTTCTTCAAGCCCCGATGGGTGGGGGCCAGTACCCAAGTTGTATCTTATCAAGTCCCATCAATATATCTCAAACTATAAGAGTATTGCAGTGAATGCAATCACAAGATTATATTGTCAGGGGAGTTAACTGAAATACCATGACACCTACAGTTGTGGTTCTTGCACATAACAGACCTTAGTAACCTTGAGTACAACTGTGCCAAGTTAAATCAATATATCTCAAGGGGTTTGGGAGTTTTGGCAATTACAAGGTAAGTATTGTAGGGGAGATAACCAAAATACCTGTGCATCCAGAGTTATGGTTCTTGCTCATGACACGTCTTCTTGACCTCATGTACAACTATATCAAGTACCATCAATATATTTCAAAGGGTATAGGAGTTATGGCAAGGCATGTCACATGTCACAAGGACGAGGGAGTGACTGCGGACGGACGGATGGACAGACAGACGCCAGGCTGACTGCTATATCCTACTTTTTGGTCTGGGTATAAAAATGCTAGTGAAATATCACGCCATATTTTCCCAGGCATACTAACATGTCTATGTAATCAAAGATTGATGTACTTATCAAGTTTATTTCTGTCCAACTTTTAAGTGCTTAAACTCCGTTCAGAAAATCTGAATCATCGATTTTTTCGTTTCTTCCTTTTAATACTCATTTTAGCCCATACAGCTCTGTTGGAAAATTTTAGACCTGACCCTCCGCCGACTTCTCCAAAAGGTCATATGCCTCTGCGACAGTCAGGGAAGGCTATGATTATTTGGAGAAAATTGCAAAACAAATAAATGAGACCACAGACTAAGTCCGTTTGACGATGATTGTCAGGTAAAATAATAAATATTCAAATCCATGTGATGCATTTTATAAATAGATATGCAGTTACGACATACCTTACATTCGAATGGCTAGATAGAGGCTCACTAGGAACGGGGAGCCACTAGCGCAATGTGCTGTCAACAGTGGTCAAAAAGAAATATACCGATATCGGATGTGGTGTCACAGCTAATGATTTTCCATGAAATGATCGTGCAAATAAAACATAGACGCCCTTGTAATTTACAAGAGCAGTAACCACTTCTATATATGGTTAAAAGGGTGTGTCGAACCTGTCAGAATGTCTTAGTCTGTGGAAGAAAATTTAGATTTTGCACTTTTCTCCAAATAATCGCAGACTTTCCTGGCTATCGCAGAGGCATACGACTTGCTGGAGAAATCGGCGGAGGGTGAGGTCTAAAACTTCCCCATAGTGATGTATGGGCTAAAATGAGTATTAAACGCGAGAATCGAAAAAATCGATGATTCAGATTTTCTGAACGGAGTTTAATATGGTTGTTAGCAGGTGTCCTTTGAAACGCATGATAAACATGAGCTTGCAAAGATCAAAAGTGTCGGCTTATTATGGCCAGTACCAAGATTTTCTTTTTGCCAAAACAACAGCCCATGGGCTATTTTCAGCATAAAAAGCGGTGGTGCTTAAAATCTAAATGTAATTAATTTTATCTTCTTTTTTTTCTTCTTTTTTTTTGGGGGGGGGGGGGGAGTGTTTCTTTCTCATGAATAGGCTGTCCATGTCAGCAGCCTGATCAGTTTCTTCGCTGTCGGCACCCTTATCATTGAATTCTTTTGTACAGTAAAGACTGATCAGTCTGCGCATTCAGTTCATAACTCGGGGGGGGGGGGGGGAGCATTTTCTAAGGAAGAGTTGAACAGTCTGACCCTAGCACTCATTGGCTTACGCGAACACAGAAGATGCTCCATATATACAAGAAGTTAAAATTTTCTTATATATATTTACATGCAAATGAGCCGGCGCACAGCTAAAAAAGTTTTCCTCTAACGAAGAATCAGATCAGCATGTGAATCTAGCCAATGTGGCCAAATTCTTTGCTTGCTAGTCTTTTGAAATGCTCGAGGCCATAGAAGGTGTGTGTAAAGAGCAAATGTTGATCAGACTGCGCAAGCTGATCTGCGTTTCACCAGCCGCACAGATTTATTTTTCCTTCAAGTGCATGCAAAAACCGCGGGAAAATTTGCCCTGACTGCAACAGCAGCACATGCTAAAATGATGGCGAGAAATACGACGAACTCTAGAAAAAATGTGCGACCAGAAAAGACACGGGTCAGCCTGCACATCAGCCTGCGTTATTTATGATTATCGAAGCGTCGACTAACAACATCGTACGCATGTCTAACTGCCGCAGCAGGTGTGAAAATAAGTTCCGGATAATTCTTACTGTCACAATAGACTTCAAAGGAAAGTAATTAGATCGCAGATAGTAGTCGTTCAGCGGTAGCCGTTGGCTATGTTAGTCCGTTACATTCTGTTGCCATCCTTACGGCCAGCCACGCTGCGAAGTTATCCGAAATTACCGAAATGAACCGAAAGTGCCCAAAATGATTTTTGCGGCCGCGGAAACCGGGAAAAAAAGATTAGGGTCGGCGGTAAAATATTAGGGTCGGTCAGGTTACCGGAAACACAGGTATTTTTTATTTTGGCCTAAACGGAAACGACCGGAAATTCTCGAGACGTTTAAAAACCGGTACTTAAGAAAGCAACGGCGCGAAAAAAACGTTGCGTCAGGCATACGCATGTCGGGATTTTTTTTGCGTCACGCCGGGAAAATTTGCGTAATCTACGCATGACGCAGAGGTAGATAAATCACTGTATATGCGTGAATACGTATGCGTCACGGGTGTGAATGCGTAAGCACAACAGGTGTGAATGCGTATGTGTCACACGTGTATATGCGAACACGTCACATGCGCGTATGCACAGGCTTCACAAGTGTAAATATAAATGCATTGCAGCACTAAAGCTTGTGGCGTATGATCAGTCCGTCAGGCTCAGCCTCGAACAGACGGACGAATTGGCACCTGGATAAACCTGGCGGACAGACAGACAAACGCAATAACGTCACCTAGAGTGTCCTTTACAAAAAGGGAAGTCCCGTTGATCGTACAGGAAGATTCGACCACTAATGCCAGACTGTTTGCATGCAGATCAAAACAAAATATAGATTTCCTAATTTAATAAAATTTACAATTAATTTCAAATATTCATGATGTGATTAGGCGATGAATCCTATAGTTCTATTGAGACAGAAAAATAACAAGTATTCTTAAGATTGAAGTGAAAGTTGTCAGCTGAATGAAAAACCTAAAGATTAACAAAAAGAAAAATGATCCCAAAAATGTCCAGTTTTAAAGCCTAATTAAAAATGGAAGGCAAGTACGAGTTTAAGAAAAACTCGATGAGCCTCGCGAAAAAAATGGTACGAACATAAGAAATGCTCGATGAACGAGTACAGAGATATCCTACCTCAGATGAACCATAAAAGGTACGCTGAGCGATATTAGACAGTTTGACGAACTTGGATCATGATTTTATATGACCCTAAAGTTTATTATGGAAAAGAAGCAGAATATACCAGATTCCGCTTTAAAAAGATGGTCATACTAGCTAGTAATGCAACCCAAAGTATGATAAATAATTAAATAAGTATTTCTTTATTATTGGAGTAAATAGGCAGATTTTACACTCCAGGATTAAGGGACTGGATATAAAAATAGCTAAATCAGCATAATACTGAGGGTAGCCATTAAAACAAAAGAAAGGTAATCGAAGTTAATCAATCAGTCAAGTTTGGTAATTCGGTTCAATACGAAATATTCGTTGCTTTCCGTATACTTACGGAATTAAGCGACGATCAAGTTTAAGGAATGGTACGCTGATTGGCTCGTCAGATTATTGACTGACCAATGAAAAGGCGTCTTGTATAAAACTTCGGTCAATTTAGCAACATGTCTGCCTCCTTACGAAGACAAAATGTCAAACTTATAATTCTTCCAGAATGCTTGACTTTTAAGGTCAAAATGACTTATTAAGTAAGTGTTAGCATTCATATTGACACCCGAATTCATGACTGTCATACAACTACAACGGGCTATTATGTACAGCCAGAAAACTGATGTCAAATATGGAAGGTAACTGAAACATGAGTCATGTCATGACAGTTTGCCTTGCAATATCCTAAATTGTAACTGTTACGGTCAGACCAGACCTACTACACCTCTTTGGTTAGAGCTAGGGACTAACCACTGGCGACTGACCACCAGTGGATGCATATGCCTATAATCTTATTAAAACATGGTAGACAACGGTTTTTACCACAACCAATTTCAACAGTTTTTTTTTTTCGTCAAGTCCAGATCTATCCGATTTGTCACTTAGCGGTTTTATAGTTTGGATAACTAAAATCATCCCACGAAACTAAGAATATCTCAGAACATTGGGAACGCAGGTTTTTTTGGCGAAATATGACTTGCTTTTTCTGACACGAAAATACTACCGTTTCACTCCGTTACTGGTTGGTTCCCTTCGTATATTTTTTTTTTATTGATGAGGTTAAAATACTGCACCGAACATTATCTGAATCTGAATCAGATGGTTGCAATGCGATTATGGGTATTCATCGAATACGTACAATATCTAGTCAGCTTTATGTTGTGTTTTGCTGAAATAAATGCTGGAAAGTCACTTATTGTCATTTGCGGTTTTATTTCCATTACAATCAAGCTGGTAGAACAAGGGTCCTCCACACGCAAATAACAGCCTCCGGTAATTCGTCGAACTTTAATACCGCGGGTATTTTGACAGAGCGCGGTAAACTGACGTCACGACCAATCAGATTCTTCGAAACAAACGGTAAGTAATGTATTTTACCTTGGATACTACCTCCGCGAAAAAGAGTTACGGAGAGTAACGGAGTGAAATGGTAGTTTTTCGTGTCATAAAAAGCAAGTCATATTTCGCCAAAAATACCTGCGTTCTCAATGTTCTGAGAGATTCTTAGTTTCGTGGTATGATTTTAGGTATCCAAACTATAAAACCGCTAAGTGACAAATCGGATAGATCTGGACTTGACGGAAAAAAACCTGTTGAAATTGGTTGTGGTAAAAACTGTTGTCTACCATGTTTTAATAAGATTATAGGCATATGCATCCACTGGTGGTCAGTCGCCAGTGGGACTAACTTCCCACATCACAGGTCCTGGTGTATGAATGTCATTTGACATGTGACCAGTAACAATTCTGATTCTGATACTGAAAATAGTCATTGAGACTTCAGAATGGAATTGGAGGAAAGACCCTCAAATGGATAGATTCCTTTCTTTGCTATAGAAAACAGCGGGTTGTTGTTAATAGTGAATCTTCGGAGTGGGCTCCAGTTTTGTCTGGAGTCCCGCAAGGGACCATTCTTGGTCCACTCTGTTCTCCCTGTACATCAATGATATTTCCACTGACATTGACTCAGAAATAAGACTGTTCGCAGATGACTGTGTTTGTAACCGGGAAATTACAGATGACTCATTGAAACTTCAGGCTGACATAGATAGATTAGGATGTTGGGCACGTAAATGGGGCATGAGATTTCAGCCAGTTAAATGCAATATTATGCAGATAACTAGGAAGAGATCTAATAGGAGGTTTTAGGAATTCTGTTTATGACGTCATTCTTGCGCATGCGCAAAGTACTGGCCATCAATTGAAACGCAAATGTATTGGCGGAACTTAAAATGCAAACAATATTCAGACATTTTGAGAGAAAATATACCCGTTTTCATTGAAATAATGCCTCGAGAAGGAAAGAATGATATTTTGCTTTCATTACGGAAATTCATTTATCCTAAATCCGTTTTTAATTGACGAAAATCTTTTCGTGAATGACCCATGTCAATGGTTAGAGATAACGTTATTCACAAAATAAGTTTTTACATAACTTTCGTTTTATTCGCTATCCAAGTCTATCTATCTATCTATCTATCTATCTATCTATCTATCTATCTATCTATCTATCTATCTATCTATCTATCTCTCTCTCTCTCTCTCTCTCTCTCTCTCTATCTCTCTATCTATCTATCTATCTATCAATCTATCTATCTATCTATCTGTCTGTCTACATGCACATTTTAAATGTCCATACTGACAGTCGAAATAAACTAATGAGTGGACTGACGTAGGGACCCCGAGTCACTGTTGGTTCGAGGTCATGCTGTCGACACCCACTCCAACTCACTTCATTGTCACATGACTGATAGCATGAGAGAGAGAGAGACAGAGAGAAGAGGTTTGACTGACAAACTGACAGTAGACACACAGACTGACTGACTAACAGACGAAGGGACGGACGGTTAGACAGACAAATAAACATACTGACAGTCGAAAAAAAACCAACTAATGAGTGGACTTACAGACGGGCGTCGAGTCAACGTTGGCTCGACGTCATGCCGTCGACAACCACTCCAACTCACTTCAATGGCACGTGACCATTCAGGTGAGAGAGAGGTTTGACTGATCCCTGTATCCAAGAAGTCAATAACCCCTTTTGTACCAAATGGAATCTTCCTCCTTATATATAGCAGCAGTCATTTTAAAAATTTAGGGGTGTCAGGCTGTGTTTTCTTCAAAATTTATTTGGAAAATGGCTGAACTTTTTGCAAACAGTGTTGGCCCTGATCAGACGCCATGTTCTGCGGCGTCTGATCTGGGCCTGCACTTTTTGTCACTTACCCCTTTTGGGGTTTCCAGTACCAAATGGGTTAATGTAGACCTAAGGGCTGGGCAGGTTGAACCAATCTACAAATCTACCAGATTTTACTGTAAAATCTTGCACTTGCGAAGGAGCTAGTGTTTCATTCTTATGCTCTGAGCGGGTGTTCTACGTTTGTTTTGAATTTAATGTTCCAATCCCACTGAGTCTTGATGGGTCCGAGCACTGGGCAAATGACATTTTATTAAGCAACGCTGTATTATCGCCAACCCAACGTTCTGACTTTTCAGCAGCGTTGCAATGTCAAATTAAATGCATCGCTTTGAAGTTGGTATGATGTAGACACGACGTTGTTGACACGCTACATGTCGGTTGAGGTAGCGTCATTTAACGACAAGCTGTAATTTACATTTGCCTGCGCTCGCTAATTGTTGGTGCGCTAAGAGAGAGAGAGAGTGGGGGGGGACCCTGTTGGGTCGTATGTATAATATATCATTTTCGTACACGTAATGCGAAATTTCACATCTGGCAGTAATTGGTGTCTCTCCTATTATTCCCCAAAGGTTTAAAAGAATTCCACTGTTTTTTGCTGTAATTTACACTTTATCTGTCCCACTGCCTTTGAAGCAATACAACAGATGATGGCCAGGGCTTTTCCCGTTCTATTTTTAGAACCGGAAGTACGTCACGAAAAAACCTCCTATAAAGTTGAGGCTTCTTACACCTTAGAGGGAACGGTCCTCGAGAATATGGACTCCATTAAATACCTTGGAGTGACAATCTCACACAACTTCTGATAGAATTCTCATATTAGCAACATGTGTACTAAGGCAAATAGAACGCTTGGTTTCCTGAGGCGAACTCTTCATCATTGCCCTCAGGATGTAAAAGAGGCAGCATATAAAGGTCTTGTTCGCCCAATCTTGGAATATGGTAGTTGTATCTGGGACCCCAGTGGAGTGGTCCTTAACGATGAAATTGAGAAAGTTCAGAATAGAGCTGCTAGATTTGTAACAGGCAATTACTGCTTTGAAACTGGGAGCATGACTGGAATACTTGGAAAATTAAAATGGGAGTCTCACAAGAAAAGGAGAAAAGACAGTAGGCTAATCCTTTTATACAAAGGTCTAAAGGGTGGTGCCAGCATTCCAACAGATGACCTTGTTCCCCCAGCTAGACACTGTAGAAATCACCATTCGTTGGCGTTTCAGACCCAGGGGTGTAAAATTCCACTCGCCCGCTCGCATTTGCGAGTAAGTTTTAAGGCAGGACGAGTAAGGTTTTCAAAACTGACCTTACTTTTTCTTCATTTTTAGCATCTAAATGAAAAGTTTAGACGATACGGGCGAGTAAGTTTGAGGGAAATTTTACACCTCTGAGACCCTTAGGCTAGCGCAAGAACTGACATTTATAAAGAGTTGTTCTTCCCCAGAACCATTAGAGATTGGAATGCCCTTCCTGATTCCATTATTTCGACAGCTGAAGGTGCTGATGATTGTGTAGCTAAATTTACCTCTTTGGTTAGAGCTAGGGACTAACTTCCCACATCACAGGTCCTGGTGTATGAATGTCATTTGACGTATCACCAGTAACAGTTCTGATTCTGAATGGACAGAAGTTACCACTGGAGTACCTCAGGCTTGGTCGTGGTCCTGCTTTTAATTTTGTATGTCAATGATCTATCCTCACAAGTCTAGTCATTTTGTAAACTATTTGCTGATGATGCCAAATTATAGACACATCCAAACACTACGTCATCACTCAATAATACTATTTGCCGTGACTTACCGATGGTGGGCAAAAACGTCTTCATTTGATGCCGGTCCATAGAAATACCAAAACGCACCTGTATTTACCAAAACGCACAGCCAATATTGGATTTTCTATTTAGGAAAGGGTGAATTAGAGGATTAGACACTTAGAAACGAATATATATAGATCTTTATATAATATATATTTAGGATATAAATAAATATAGGCGTTTATACATATTTATACATTTGAGCCAGGGCTCAGCAGTTCCTACCAAAACGCACTGTCAATGTTGGATTTTTCTGAGAACACCACTCTGATGTGGAAAAATATTTCCGAAAGCCGCTGTTTTTATTGGTCTCAGTGGGCCCCGACAAGTGTACAAGATCAGGATCATAGTCCCAGGAATGCAGTCTGATCCATCATGTTAACAAGTCTGTGTAATAAGCACCCCTCTAAACACCACGTTATACGCTGATAACTGCAGTTTACAGGGGTAGACACTTTTTGGACGGGTTTTTAAAAAAAATCCGTCCTTTAAAATAGTGATGTCCGGGCGGGGCGTCCTGCGGGCGGGCATCGTCCCAGGTTAACCTTTTGGTTAACCTTTTTATCCCCTCGCAACAACGTTGCGAATGGGGATATAGCATCGGTGCCGTGCGTCCGTGTGTTAGTGTGTCTGTGTGTGTGTGTGTGTGTGTGTGTGTGTCTGTCCGGAACCTTGTGAGCAGGATAGAAGACACAGTATTCATCGTAGAAGCATCAAACCTTCCACAAATGTTCACCATGTACAGAGGATGAACCCTATTGAATTTCAAGGTCAGGGGTCAAAGGTCAAGGTCACAATGGACTTGACCTTGAAAACCTTGTGAGCAGGATAGAAGACACAGTATTCATCATAGAAGCATCAAACCTTCCACAAATGTTCACCATGTACAGAGGATGAACCCTATTGAATTTCAAGGTCAGGGGTCAAAGGTCAAGGTCACAATGGACTTGACCTTGAAAACCTTGTGAGCAGGATAGACGACAGAGTATTCATTGTAGAAGCATCAAACCTTCCACAAATGTTCACCATGTACAGAGGATGAACCCTATTGAATTTCAAGGTCAGGGGTCAAAGGTCAAGGTCACAATGGACTTGACCTTGAAAACCTTGTGAGCAGGATAGAAGACACAGTATTCATCGTAGAAGCATCAAACCTTCCACAAATGTTTACCATGTACAGAGGATGAACCCTATTGAATTTCAAGGTCAGGGGTCAAAGGTCAAGGTCACAATGGACTTGACCTTGAAAACCTTGTGAGCAGGATAGAAGACACAGTATTCATCGTAGAAGCATCAAACCTTCCACAAATGTTCACCATGTACAGAGGATGAACCCTATTGAATTTCAAGGTCAGGGGTCAAAGGTCAAGGTCACAATGGACTTGACCTTGAAAACCTTGTGAGCAGGAAAGACGACACAGTATTCATCGTAGAAGCATCAAACCTTCCACAAATGTTCACCATGTACAGAGGATGAACCCTATTGAATTTCAAGGTCAGGGGTCAAAGGTCAAGGTCACAATGGACTTGACCTTGAAAACCTTGTGAGCAGGATAGAAGACACAGTATTCATCGTAGAAGCATCAAACCTTCCACAAATGTTTACCATGTACAGAGGATGAACGCTATTGAATTTCAAGGTCAGGGGTCAAAGGTCAAGGTCACAATGGACTTGACCTTGAAAACCTTGTGAGCAGGATAGAAGACACAGTATTCATCGTAGAAGCAACAAACCTTCCACAAATGTTCACCATGTACAGAGGATGAACCCTATTGAATTTCAAGGTCAGGGGTCAAAGGTCAAGGTCACAATGGACTTGACCTTGAAAACCTTGTGAGCAGGATAGACGACACAGTATTCATCGTAGAAGCATCAAACCTTCCACAAATGTTCACCATGTACAGAGGATGAACCCTATTGAATTTCAAGGTCAGGGGTCAAAGGTCAAGGTCACAATGGTCTAACATATTCAGATTGGATTTTCATGTTAATGAATGGTATGCAGTTGCGAGGGGATGCTACGCTTGCGTTGCCTTGTTTCAAAGTGATATTTTTCATCTATTCTTTAGCAGATTGTTTTAATATCAGGACTGATGCATAAGTGGAGGTACCGCTTTCATGTATTATCCATAAATGGCGCAAAAGACTAAAATTTTGGCAGAAATTGTCATTTTTCAAACTTGTGTTTTTCAGGTTTACCTTTTGGTTAACCTTTTTTCAAATGAAAGTGCAGTGGATAGAGTGCTGGACTACGAATCCTATTGTTGACTATGAATCTGAGGGGCGTGAGTTCAAACCCCGGTGGAGACATTTTCTTTTTTTGTTCTTTTTTTTTTCCTTCTTTTTAGCTCACCTGTCACGTAGTGACAAGGTGAGCTTTTGGGATCACTTTTTGTCCGTCGTGCGTCCGTGCGTGCGTCCGTAAACTTTTCTTCAAACGACATCTCCTCCTAAACCACTGATCGGATTTTGACCAAACTTCACAGGAATGATCCTTAGGTGGTCCCCTTTCAAAGTTGTTCAAATGGTTCCAGTCCATTGCACATATAGGTCACAGTAGCCAAAAATAGATTTTTTTCACCGAAAACTTAAAAAATCTTCTTCTCTGAAACCGCAAGGCCCAGGTCTTTGATATTTGGTATGAAGCTTCATCTAGTGGACCCCTACCAAGATTGTTCAAATTATAGTGCTGGGGCCAAAAATGCCCCCGCACGGGGGCCCTTTGGTTTTACATAGGCTTATATAGGGAAAAATCTTTAAAAATCTTCTTCTCTGAAACCGCAAGGCCCAGATCTTTGAGATTTGGTATGAAGCTTCATCTAGTGGACCCCTACCAAGATTGTTCAAATTATAGTGCTGGAGCTAAAAATGCCCCCGCACGGGGGCCCTTTGGTTTTACATGGGCTTATATAGGGAAAATCTTGAAAAATCTTCTTCTCTGAAACCGCAAGGCCCAGGTCTTTGATATTTGGTATGAAGCTTCATCTAGTGGACCCCTACCAAGATTGTTCAAATTATAGTGCTGGGGCCAAAAATGCCCCGCACGGGGGCCCTTTGGTTTTACATGGGCTTATATAGGGAAAATCTTGAAAAATCTTCTTCTCTGAAACTGCAAGGCCCAGATCTTTGATATTTCGTATGAAGCTTCATCTAGTGGACCCCTACCAAGATTGTTCAAATTATAGTGCTGGAGCTAAAAATGCCCCGGCACGGGGGCCCTTTGGTTTTACATGGGCTTATATAGGGAAAATCTTGAAAAATCTTCTTCTCTGAAACCGCAAGGCCCAGGTCTTTGATATTTGGTATGAAGCTTCATCTAGTGGACCCCTACCAAGATTGTTCAAATTATAGTGCTGGGGCCAAAAATACCCCCGCATGGGGGCCCTTTGGTTTTACAAGGGCTTATATAGGGAAAATCTTTTAAAATCTTCTTCTCTGAAACCGCAAGGCCCAGGTCTTTGATATTAGGTATTTAGCTTTATCTAGTGGACCCCTACCAAGATTGTTCAAATTATAGTGCTGAAGCTAAAAATGCCCCCGCACAGGGGCCCTTTGGTTTTACAAGGGCTTATGTAGGGAAAATCTTTAAAAATCTTCTTCTCTGAAACCGCTAGGCCCAGGTCTTTGATATTTGGTATGAAGCTTCATCTAGTGGACCCCTACCAAGATTGTTCAAATTATAGTGCTGCAGCTAAAAATGCCCCCTGCACGGGGGCCCTTTGGTTTTACATGGGCTTATATAGGGAAAATCTTGAAAAATCTTCTTCTCTGAAACCGCAAGGCCCAGGTCTTTGATATTTGGTATGAAGCTTCATCTAGTAGACCCCTAACAAGATTGTTCAAATTATAGTGCTGGGGCCAATAATGCCCCTGCACCAGGGCCCTTTTGTTTTACATAGGCTTATAGGGAAAATCTTGAAAAATCTTCTTCTCTGAAACTGCAAGGCCCAGGTCTTTGATATTTGGTATGAAGCTTCATCTTGTGGACCTCTACCAAGATTGTTCAAATTATAGACCTGGGGCCAAAAATGCCCCCGCTCCGGGGCCCTTTGGTTTTACATAGACTTATATAGGGAAAATCTTGAAAAATCTTCTTCTCTGAAACCACAAGGCTTAGGTCTTCGATATTTGTTATGACGCTTCAGCTAGTGGACCTCTATAAAGATTATTCAAATTATAGCCCTGAGACCAAAAATGCCCCGCTATGTGGCCCTTTGGTTTTACATAGACTTATATAGGGAAAATCTTTAAAAATCATCTTCTCTGAACCACAAGGCTTAGGTCTTTGATATTTGTTATGAAGCTTCAGCTAGTGGACCTCTACCAAGATTGTTCAAATTATAGCCCTGGGGCCAAAAATGCCCTCGCTCCGGGGCCCTTTGGTTTAACATAGACTTATATAGGGAAAATCTTGTTTTACATAGACTTCTATATGCAGGGTAAACCTTTAAAATCTTCTTCTCTGAAACCAGAAAGCCCAGGTCTTTCATATTAGATATGAAGCTTCATCTTGTGGACCTCTACCAAGATTGTTCAAATTTTAGCCCTGCCCGGGGCCCACTTGTTATGCTTTGGATCAGGTGAGCGAACCATCTTGTTTTATTCTTTTTTTTCATTATTTTTCTTTTCTTCTCCATAAACACATACGAACAATTATTATCTTCCTCCCCTGATAGTTGCTAGTAATAACATATACATGCATGCACAGGCATGGAATTTTCTTTTTTTTTTTTTTTTTTCTTTCTTTTTTTAGCTCACCTGAGCACGAAGTGCTCAAGGTGAGTTGATGTCCGTCGTACGTCAACAATTTCTTTAAACGACATCTCCTCCTGGGATAATGGCCCGATTTCAAAATTATTTTACAGAAATGTTCATTAGGTGACCCTTTTTCATAATTGCTAAAATCAGTGGCCACTAGAGCTAAAAATAGAGCTAAAAATAGGAATTTTTTTTTCTTCGTAATACACATAAACAAATCAACTCCCCCCCCCCCCCCCCCCCCGCCCCCCCCGCCTCCACAAAAATTGTTACTGGGTTAGGATATTGCATTTGTTCTGTACATCCCCCCGCCCCCCCCCCCCCCCCCCCCCGCCTCCACAAAAAATTGTTACTGGGTTAGGATATTGCATTTGTTCTGTACATACATGCATACATAGTTTTACATACATACCCTACCCACCCTACCCTAGCATACCATACCCCACAACCCCACCCCACCCGCATCCCAAAACAACCCCAATCCACCCCCAACCCCACCACTCCCCACCTTACCCGACCTCACCCCATCCCACCCACCCAAGCCCACCCCACACCCCACCCCACCACAAATTCCACCCCGTCCCACCCGACTCCTAACCCATCCCACCCCACCCTACCCCACACCAGCACACCCCACCTTACCCCACCCATGCCACCACTATCCTAACCGTACTGAAAAAAAAAAACCCGTCCATAATGTCATTAGGCATTTTTCTTGTTTTCTTATTTGCGTGCTCCAAGACATAGGTTGTGGGTACTCGTTAGAATCAACTCTACAAGCGGTTTTAACGAACACCCACGATCTATATTTGGAGTATAAATAAGAAAAAAATAAGTCCAAAAATTCAAGGCTCATTCTGATGCGCGCCTGACTGATAATCAGGAGGACGATCTGACGAGTAAAAGCGTGGCTTTGTAAACTGACCCGCTCAACAATGACCTAAAATAGTGTTGACTGGGCTGTTTAAATCCAATACAAACAAAATGAAGGCCCGATGTTGCTTAGTTACATTGCGCTAAACGGAACACAACTAGGCCTAAACAATGATGTGCATTATAGATACATTATCCCAGCTAGCACAAAATAGCGGGCCAACGTCGGGCAGACAGCGATACAACACTGTCGGCACGAAGTTGGCTTGACATGCTTTGCTGGCTGGGATAGCTACAGCCCATAAGGAGCATCTGAGTATTAAAGTTCAAGATAAAAGGTAAGCTTACCAATGCACATCAAATCCCATTATTTGCAGTGCATTTTGGTAAATACAGATGCTATTCCACTGACATCTTTACACCATTCAAGAGAACGCAACTCGACAAGAAACAATTACCAAAACGCACTAGAAATATCAGTTCATGTGCATTATAGATACATTATCTACAACCCAAAATGAACATCTGAGTATCAAAGTTCAAAATAAAAGGTTCATGTTATTAAAAGAAACCAGTAACCCTCCAATATATATTGGCCATTTACGAATAAAAAATGAGCCGGGGCACTGCATTTCTTACCATTTACATGTGCGCCCATCGAAAACTCAGAAAAGCCTGCGCATGTGCGCAGTCTGATCAGTCTTCGTTGTGCACGCTTAGCTTGGGTAGCTAAGGGCCAAAATGCTCCTTCATGCAGAAGCCTCTGGTCAGACGTATACTATATAGATGCGCAGGGCGCACATGTAAATTATAGGAGATGCTGTGCCCTGGCTAAAATGTTAACATGTATATTAATTTATCAATTTATTATTATTCTATATATATTTCTAATCCTCTTTTGAAAAACTGCTGAATTTCCCTCTAGCATACATAGAAAAATCCAATATCGACAGTGTGTTTTGATAGCGTTTTGGTAGGAACTGCTGTGCCCTGGCTCAAATGTTAATATTATATCAATTTATCTATCTATATATTTATATAACTTAAAAAAACGTCATTTTCAGCATTTTTCATCCTTTTTTGGCCATAATTTAAAAACCGTTATAGAAATTTCAGTAAAACTTATGCCCCTTTATCAACTTAAAAACTTTAACATCGTCCATAGCTCTAAAACAATGCAATGTTTAAAATAACTGGCAAGAACCAGTCAGAGTACTGACTGAGACAACTGACAGGGCAACATCATTGTATGTCTAAACTTTTCTACCAGTTTGTCCAAACACCCCAGAGCCACCCACCCCCTACCAACCCCTCAAACATGGTGTGATGGTTCTAGTTATGTTTAAAGACCTCTTTCTTCTTTGTTCCAGAGACGAAGTTAGGTTGGGCAAAATGGCTGGAGGATAAAACAAAACTGTCTCCTTATCATGGATTTTCAGCGGAGAAAACTGATACACAGTCTAGCCAGAAGTAGACTGTCTCAGCTGATTGTTTGTCTGTTGTTGGTGTTAATAGTCACTCCACTAGTGGCACACTATTACCTCTCCAATATTGGCAGTGACAGTCTACAGATTCACAGGTCGGTATATGTACAGAAAATAAAAATCAAAAATGAGAAAACCCTTTTTGTAACACTGTTGGCTATTGTTACTGTTGTAACAAGGTTTTTAGCTGAAGAGGGATTCCCCAAAAATGTGTAGATTACATAAACATGACTATTCACCTTATTTGCATTATCTGCTGGTTTCTAGTCTGAAGATTATCAGTGTTGGGAAAACAGGTAACCAGACCCCCCTGACCTTTCAAGGTCAGGGGGGTCTGGTTACCTGTTTTTCCAATATTGATAAAGTGTAAGCTGGGCGCAAGCAAATAATGCAAATATGGTGAATACTGTTCGTTTGTTTTAACTGGAGTTTAATGGCTCAGTCAACATTATTTATGTCATTTTAGAACCGATCAGTTTACCATCCACACTTTTATTGGGCAAGCTTATACATAAGCGGTTAACCAGTATGGTGCACATTCTTTTGCCAGAAACTGACAACTGTCCTTCTTGAATCAGCAGAAGGGAGAGAATGACTGTAGTAAAGATTTCATGATAAATCTACACAAAAGAATGTTGCCGGCACCGGCAGTGTCGAACCCGCGTCCTCCTGATCACCAGTCAGACGTGCCACCGACTGAGCTACCAAGGCTGACCGTTACCATACCGTAAAAATCCTAAAAAATAATTGGACACCTTGACTTGCTGTAATTCTCCTAAAATTTTAACAATTTGTTTCCTGATCCTGCATGGGGCCCAAAAAGTGCAAACGGAATGACAAACAGTGTAGACCTTGATTAGACTGCTCCTTCAGGAGTAGTCTGATCTGGGACTGCACTGTTTGCTCAGGATCATTATGGTATGAAAAGAGAATCCATATACAATGCAAGGCACAACAAAGACTCTGATCAGACCGCACATCTACTACTTAACAGTTTTGATCTAAGTTTCTGAGCTCAGCTTTCACTGGACACGCATGCTCAAAGGTACCTTTTCACTTTTAAGATCCACAATGTAGACAATTTAACAATACATTTCAAAAACAAGTCTAGCAGATATAGAGGATCTTACATGAGTAGTCATTTCATATTAAATTTTTAAAACCAGCCTTTTGGCGAGTTTCGTAAATTTTTAGATGAAATGACCATGAGTGTAGGATTCTGTTTATCATATGACCACTTTAAATTGGATTTTATCACCTTTAAATTTGATATTTTTCCCACAAACATCCATGGTTGACATGGACGTAGTGATGACGTTACTTAATCCGGCCAAAGTGTTATTACATGTGTGGTCATACGATTTTTATAACACAATGTTATCCACTGCTTATTAACGACGTCATATGATATATTATGTTTCTTTCATGATATTGAGGTGTTTGTATATGATTTATGTGAGATGAACTAAAATGTGTTTGGCAGTCTTAACCCTTATCTTGCAGTTCACGACAACCCGTATCTTTGCAAACAGTGTAGATCCAGATCAGATGGCTTCTGAAGAAACCATCTGATCAGGATCTACACTGTTTGGCATTCAGTTTATGAATTTGTAGCGATAAATTACATCAAGTAATTTGATTGGTTGATAGACATAAATTGGTGTGGCTTAAATGAATATTCAGCAAGATAAGGGTTAATAAAAGCTGAATATGAATATTGAAACCGGTGGTGTTTTTTTTTATATTTTTTTTTTGCTCTAAAAATAGAAGCAGTTTAACGAGCAACCACAATTTTACGTTTTGTAGCAGAAATAAAAAAAAAATACATGTATTTTGATGTTAATGAAGTTTGAAGTGCATTGACAAACAACATAGTATTTCACAGTTACGTGTATTTGGATGTTCAGTTACTTAGATGTTAGATGTACACATTGCACGAAACCAATATGATAACACATCTGTGTGCAACATACTGCATTCTTTCACATATCACAGACGGTTGTTTTCTTTATGAAATATTGATCTCAGTTGGTAGAGTGTCCGCTCCGGGGAACGGGAGGTCACAGGTTTGATCCCGGGCCGCGACATACCAAAGTCGTTAAGAATGGTACTAGCTGCTCCTCGCTTGGCACTCAGATTTACGGGGAAGAGCTAGGACTGGTCGACCCAGTGTCAGGATAATGTGACTGGGTGTGGTATCATGTAATGTGTCTGGGACATGATACTTCAGTGAGGCAGCACTATAAACTTGAGCATTGAGCTCCCTGTCGCAACCAGACACCGTCGTGATATGACTGAAAAATTGTTGAAAGCGACGTTAAACCCGAATTCACACACACACACACATTGATATTATTCTTATTTGCACACAAAACATAGATTGTAGGTGCCCGTTAGAACTGCCTCGTTGAGGTGATTCTAATGAGAACCCACAACTTATGTCTTGGAGCAGAAATGAGAAAAATGTATACCCCTATAAATTCCAGTTTTCTCTATATAAAGAACATGTAAAGTTTACATGAGTGTTCATTATACAGACTTGTTTACCTAAAATAGATTTTCCTCCAGCCTTAGAAACGGGCAGGGTACTGTTTCAGAAAGAGGGCACTTTAAATGCATGTAAAAAGGGGCACTTTGTTTTATCATCCTGTTTTCAAGAGAAGCAAATGCTTTATAACCAATACTTAACCCATAAGATACTGAGAAAAACTACATCTGAAAATGTTGTCTGCTTATTTCGTCTGCTGAATCTATTTGCAAACTTTGAAAAATTTTTTTGCATGTAGGCAAACAGTGTGGACTCTGATCAGACCGCTCCTAGGAGCTGTCTGATCTGGGCCCACACTTTTGAAAAAAAGTACTTTTGAGGCAACTGGCAGACGGCAAAGCAGAAGACAACTGTCGTGATTGGCATTTTATGAGTTAAAAATATACTAAATACATGTACTATTATGATGATCAAAAAGGTTCTTTTATAACACAAAGTTGTTTTGACAAATTTTCACCATAAACATGATTTCACATCAACAAAGGGCATCAGGGTGGGCCAGAATGGCAGTAGGGTGCAGAACCCTGCTATAACTCTTTAGTGGAAACACAATTTAATGCAAGTGCTTTACAAACACTTGGAATTTCACTTTAAGATGTATAAATAAACTGGCTTTATCCAACCCGCAAACGAGTACTGGTAAACCGCTTAGACGATCTAAGCCTGCCCAGCCAAAGCGGTGCGAGTCGGATAGATCGTCCATGCTTATAAACCCCATTGGTTTCAGTGGGCGACAGAGATTGAGATGTCATTTCATCTTAAATAAATTGCCATTATAAAATACATGTATAATGTCAGTGTGATTTGGATGAAACTGATTGGTTTGTTTAAAACAAAGGTCAAGGTCACAGCTAGATCATCCTGAGGACTTGGACAATCTGAAGAGCTCTGATCTGAAAGGACAGATTGAGGAACTGAGAAACATCAAAGCGTCCGTGAATAATGAGTTACGAGACCTGGAGAGCAAAAGACAAGGCCTGCTGTCAGAAATTACAAATTACAAAACTCAGGTAATATATTTTTGTCACTCGAACATCTTTATAACACTGTTTTTGGGGTCCAGGGCCTGACAAATCGATTGCCCAGCTGGCCTGGACAAATCCAAATTTTTTACTTGCCAAGAAAAATGTATATATAATTTATTGAGAATATTGTAATTCCAAACCACTTTGAAGGTGCTGTTGACTGCCAGGCAAGTGACTGAAATTTGCATTAGTCTGGCCCAGGGGGTCCAAAGCATATCAAAAAATCAATGGGCATTTTTTGTTGAGCCTTCTTTAAGCATAGAAGTCTGGTTTTGCATCTGTTCCTTCATTTGTTCTTTTGTCAAGTCATCAACAGATTAATGACTTACGACAACCCTGTCTTTCACCCTATTGTTCAAATCCATACAGGCAAGACATAGCCGTCGGGGTAATTCTAGTTCTAGAACTTCTAGTGTCTTACATATTTTGTCATTTGTCTATATATTGGTACTTAACATTTTTTGGTTTCACCCCTGTCGTAATGATCCTAAGTATTGGGACAGAGGGGCTTAAGCAAACAGTGCAGACCCAGATCAGACTGCTCCTAGCAGTCTGATCAGGGTCAATACTTTTGCCATTCCGTTTGCAAATTTTGGACTCCTTGCAGAATCGTGAAACAAATTTGTTTAGATTTTAGAAGAATTACAGCAAGTACTTAGGGTATCCGAATTTTTAGGATTTTTACAGTGAACTGTGTTAAAACAAAGCTAATATTGAATAGCGCTACTTAACCCATTTTGTACCGGAAACTCCAAAATGGGTAGTTGACAAACAGTGCTGGCCCAGATCAGAGCCGCAATCAGATGCCCCAGAATGATCAGGGCTTGCACTTTCTTACATGCTTTTCAATGAAATATAGAGATAGCTTAGTGAAATAGAAAACGATATTGTCACTGTTTCAAACAGTGACTGATAACAATTTTATTTTTCACTGTTTGGGACTACTTTTTTCACCAAATCTAATTCTGTGGTCAGTTTTTCCGTCGTCAGATGATTGAAAATTAATGAACTGTATTAGAATTGGCGCTAAACCCGTTCACACGTCACGAGGACGTTAATGACGTCATTTTCGGCGCTGACATCACGTATTTTGTTGCGCGACGTTAGATCTGTCCGCGCCTTCTTTGGGAAACTAATATTTCTATTATTTCACTAACCATTCACAAAAATGCCATCCCAGGCTATTTTTCAGGTGCAAACTTTTAGTTTACACCCAATATTATACCCAGTAAATACATTGGGCACCACTAAATTGATGCGAAACAACCAGGAACAAAGTTAACTTTCTCTGAGGGTGAGTGACTAGATTAGTGAAGCTAAATATTGCCATTTTGAAGCATGTAAGAAACAGAAAATTTGATTTTTTCAGTGTAAGATCAAATTTTATTTCACTCATGAACACCAAAACTCGTATCTTCACTCGTGGCTACGCCACTAGTGAAAATACTGGTTTTGGTGTTCATTCGGTGAAATAAAATTCGATCTTACACTGAAAAAATCAAATATCCTCTATGTTTGCAAAATTTTCAGCCAATTTCTAAATAGTTTTGAAGAAAACACAACCTGACACCCGAAGTTTTGAAATGGACTCCTGCTATATATAAGAAGGAAGATTTCATTTGGCACCAAAAGGGTTAATAACCTTTGGGCTTGCTTTTATTCACTCAAGCTGCCTTCACCTGGTGTATTTTCACCATTTTGTCTCCTTCACCTACAGCTTTCTTTTGCTTTTCCAATGTGTACTGAATGGAATCTTCCACCTTACATATGGCATTAGTCCTTTTTGAAATTTAGGGATTTGGGGTTGAGATATCTTCATAATTTATTTGAAAATGGCTTTTTTTGTAAACAGTGCAGGCCCAGATCAGAGAGTTGGCCTGCACTGCTTACCATATCACCTTTTTGGCTTTTCTGAACATGGGTTAAGGACCCCTACTGTGGCAGCTGATCTGGCTGGGCTGCACCTTTTGCTGATATTCACTTTTCATAGCTCGGCTTTGAAGAGGTGGGGCTATACTGGATTTGCCATGTCTTTTGATGCATTAAAATGTATTTTGCTTATTAACTTTTATGTTTGTTGTCCTACTTTGATGAAGCTTATCAAGAACTGCAAGGGTTACAAAGTTGAAACCTGGAACACACATGGACAGTGGGTTGATGAATCAGGTATACTGTAATCAGGGAATATGGCCCAGAACTCTTGGAGCTAAATCCCTTGATAAGTTTTATTTTGAAACATTCTATTCCTACAGTGATGTTTGTTTGTTTGTTTGTTTGATTTGATGTTTAATGTCCCCATAAACACTGTAAAGGTCATTTTGGAGACATTGCTGAGGCGATTCTAACAAATGTCTATAACATTTGTTTCTTGGAGTAATAATGGGGAAAAGGCCTTTTATTACCTACCATACTCCTAACTTGGATTCTATATAATGGAAAATTCTTTATAATGGCACAATAATATGGAACAAATACAGTCCTTATAACAAGGGTCCTCTGAAGTGTTGATGGGGACATAAAACTTCAATTCAGATTAACAAAGAAGAATGTGCACTGCACTGGTTATGTATATACCTGCCTAGCAAATGTGTATTTAGGTAAAGTGACCAGTTTGACGTTACCTAAATAGTGTTGAGTGAGCTGTTTAATTTCAAACCAACTATCCAGCCAAGGCAGTATCTTAACCCTTAGGATGCCGAGAAAAACTACATCTGAAAGAGTCGTCTGCGAATTTTTTTTGGCAAACTGTTTAAAAATATTTTTGTGTACAGGCAAACAGTGTGGACTAAAATCAGACTGCTCCTAGAGTAGCAGTCTGACTACTCTAGGAGCAGTCTGACTTTGGTCCACACTGTTTGCAAAAATGACTTTTATAGTAACCAGCAGACAACAAAGCAGACAACAATTGTCATGATTGGCATTTTATGGGCAGGTAGGAAATAAAACTCCTATAAACAAAAAATGACATTTGTGACCATTATGAAATAAACATTTAGTTTTCGTATGAAATTACCTCTTGGTGAATTGGATGGTCCAGTCAACACTATTTAGGTCAATGAGTCTGTCAGTTTTTCTGACCACACTTTTCCTGGGTAGACTTTGACAATTTTTTATGCCCCCGCATCATATGATGCCGGGGGGATATAGTTTTTCGGTTTTCCGTACGTGCGTACATGTGTACGTCCGTCTGTACATGTGTGTGTACGTACATACGTGGGTGATCCTGTAACCTCAGGTTAAAGTTTTTGTAACAGGTAGAGCCTGAACTTTTAGAACTCATATTTTCCTAACCATTTGATGGAACTGGTTCATCTTTGGTATGATGATAGATATAGGTCCAAAGTTTTATTAAGCAATACCCCCACCCATGCTTGTGACCTCAAGGTCAAGGTCACAGACTTAGAAATTTTCAATGTTAAAGACTCAGGTTAAGGTTTTTGTAACAGGTAGACTTGAACATTTTAGAACTCATGTTTCCCAAACCATTTGATGGAATTGGTTCATATTTGGTATGATTATAGATATAGGTCCAAAGTTTATTCAGCGATACCCCCACCCATGCCCATGGCCTCAAGGTCAAGGTCATGGACTTGGAAATTTTCCATGTTAACGACTCCAGTTAAAGTATTTGTACCTGGTAGAACCTGAACTTTTATGATGGCTTTGGTTCATATGATGATAGATATAGGTACAATGTTTTATTCAGCAATACCCCCACCCATGCCTATGACCTCAAGGTCAAGGTCACAGACTTAGACAATTTTAATGTGAAAGATTTTAAAGAGCTCAAATTTTCCAAACTATATTATGGATTTGGCTTATGTATGCTATGATGATAGATACAGGTCCAAATGTTTATTTGGCAATACCCCCACTCATGCCTATGGCTTCAAGGTCAAGGTCACAGACTTGGAAATTTTAAATTAGATATTTTAAGAGATGATATTTTCCAAATCGTGCGATGGATTGAGTTGATATTTGGTATGATGTTAGATACCTGTCCATTTTATTCAGCGATACCCCCACCCATGCCCATGAGCTCAAGGTCAAGGTCACAGACTTAAAATTTTTTAATTATCCCCTCGCACAACATAGCTCTAGCGTCTATATTTCTTCACTGATTTCAATATAACTTCACACAAATG
Organism: Lucinisca nassula; assembly: GCA_963580285.1. Classification (NCBI taxonomy): domain Eukaryota; kingdom Metazoa; phylum Mollusca; class Bivalvia; order Lucinida; family Lucinidae; genus Lucinisca; species Lucinisca nassula. The sequence goes on from OY757020.1 coordinate 8,880,814, forward strand.
TTCCTTATGACAATATCTCGAGCGAGTTTGACTTTCTAGGTCATGACCTCAATGTCAAGGTCACTGTGGCTATTTTTAGAAAAACTTTGTCATCGCTCTAGCGCCTACATTTCTTCACCAATTTCAATATAACTTCACACAAATGTGCCTTATAAAAATATCTCGAGCGAGTTCGACTTTCAAGGTCATGGCCTCAAGGTCAAGGTCACTGGCTATTCTTAGAAAAACTTTGTCATCGCTCTAGCGCCTACATTTCTTCACCAATTTCAATATAACTTCACACAAATGTTCCTTATAAAAATATCTCGAGCGAGTTCGACTTTCAAGGTCATGGCCTCAAGGTCAAGGTCACTGTGGCTATTCTTAGAAAAACTTTGTCATCGCTCTAGCGCCTACATTTCATCACCAATTTCAATATAACTTCACACAAATGTTCCTTATAAAAATAGCTCCAGCAATTTTAACTTTCAAGGTCATGGCCTCAAGGTCAAGGTCACTGTGGCTATTTTTAGAAAAACTTTGACATCACTCTAGCGCTTACATTTCTTCACCAATTTCAATATAACTTCACACAAATGTTCCTTATGACAATATCTCGAGCCATTTCGACTTTCAAGGTCAAGGTCACTGTGGCTATTTTTAGAAAAACTTTGTCATCGCTCTAGCGACTGCATTTCTTCACTGGTTTCAAAATAACTTCACACAAATGTTCCTTATGACAATACCTCGAACGAGTTTGACTTTCAAGGTCAAGGTTACTGTGGCTATTTTTAGAAAAACTTTGTCATTGCTCTAGTGCTTACATTTTTTCACCAATTTCAATATTACTTCACACAAACGTTCCTTATGACAATATCTCTAGCAAGTTCCACTTTCAAGGTCAAGGTCACTGTGGCTATTTTTAGAAAAACTTTGTCATCGCACTAGCGCTTACATTTCTTCACCAATTTCAATATAACTTCACACAAATGTTCCTTATGACAATATCTCGAGCAATTTCGACTTTCAAGGTCAAGGTCACTATGGCTATTTTTAGAAAAACTTTGTCATCGCTCTAGTGACTACATTACTTCACTGATTTCAATATAACTTCACACAAATGTTCCTTATGAAAATACCTCGAGTGAGTTCGAGTTTCAAGGTCAAGGTCACTGTGGCTATTTTTAGAAAAACTTTGTCATCGCACTAGCGCTTACATTTTTTCACCAATTTCAATATAACTTCTCACAAATGTTCCTGATGACAAGGTCACACACTTAGAAAATTTTGTTGCAGCATGGATTTTCGGGGTGAGGCGGGGTCCTTGGCGGGGGCATCTGTGTCATCTGGACACTTTTCTAGTTTACCAAATGGAATCTTCCTCCTTATATATAGCCGGAGTCCATTTCAAAATTTAGGGATGTCAGGTTGTGTTTTCTTCAAAGTTTATTTGGATAATGGCTGAATTTTTCGCAAGCAGTGTAGGCCCTGATCAGATGCTGCGTTCTGCGGTGTCATCTCTGGGTCTGCACTTTTTGCCAATTACCCCAATTGGGGTGTCTGGTACAAAATGGGTTAATGTAAGCAGGTAGCCAGTAGAGTACACAATCTTTTGCCAGAAACAGACAGTTGCCCTTCTTGCATCAGGGGAAGGGAGAGAGTGATTGCATAACAGAAAAAACTGTAATTGTATGAAAGGTTTCATGATCAAATTCCGCCAAAGAGTGTTACCGACGCTACAGGTATTGAACCCTTGGCCTGATCATCAGAACATGTGCAATGGACTTTGCTACCAAGGCCAGCTTGTGAGATCCCCTGTACAGTAAAATTCATTTATTAAGACCACCTTTGGGACTGTTCAAAAGTGGTCTAAAGACCACTTTTGAACAGTACCAAAGGTGGTCTCTGACCAGTGAACAATGTATGCAGAAAATACATGGAAAGAATAACTGCAACCTAATAAATTAGTTTTTTTGAAGCAGAATTGGTCTTGATTATAGGTGGTCTTAATAGCCGAATTTTACTGTATTTGTTTCAGATTGAGAAATACCGGATGATGGAAGAAGAGCTAGAGCAACAGATCCAACAGTCTAAGTTGAGTCTGGATCAGTTAAAATTAGAGCAGAATGATCTCGCTGACAGGTAAGTTTGTTTATTTGTTTGATTTGAGGTTTAACGTCCCCGTCAATGCTGTAAAGGTCATTTTGGAGACGTTGCTTCCAATTTTGTGGGACTTTTACCCGACATTGAGATGAAATGACATCTCAAGCCCTGCCACCCAATGAAACCAATAGGGTTTATAAGCATGGACGGGCCGACTCGCACCGAATTGCCTGGGCAGGCCTAGATCCTCTAAGCTGTTTACCAGTACTCGTGTGCGGGTCGGTTTCAGCTCTGCGTGGAAGCATCATGCAGCCCATTTATTTCTTGACGCCCCGATGGACGGGGGCCGACAGGTATGTAGATTTCTATTTAACCCTTTTTGTACCAAATGGATTTTTTTCTCCATATATATGGCAGGTGTCCATTTCAAAATTTAGGGGTGTCAGGCTGTGTTTTCTTCAAAATTTGCTTGGAAAATAGCTCACCTTTTTTTGTAAACAGTGTAGGCTCTAATCAGACAGTGTTCAGTGGCGTCTGATCTGGGCCTGCATTGTTTGCCAGGGTATCTGGGCCTGCATTGTTTGCCAGGGTACCCGTTTTGGGGTTTCTGGTACCTAATGAGTTAAGACTCAGTTCTGTCTAAAGTGTTACTGCGATATTTACCCGTAGTATTCGTACACCTCAACACCTTCTCATACAAGCAAGATCTATGGCTGCCATATATGATTGTGGCTTTAAATTGATTGAGCGTCTGCCTTATTCACTTGATCTCGCTCCATCAGACTTTCAGTAATTTCCAAAAATGAAAACAGCTATTTCAGGCACCCACTTTCAGTCCGATGAGGACGTCATATATGCAGTGGATGACTTTCTGTCAATATGGGTCAACTCTGAAAGGAAAACATTTGCTCCTCAGGAGCAAATTCTTTGCTTTGAGAGTAGACATCTTTTTCAGTCGGACAGAGCTTATAGGAAAGCCAACAGGAATTCTCGAAAGTTGTCTCCCTTTGAAAAATGGTGAAAAAATCTACCAGGTGTTCCCATTCCCCTTTAGGTAATTACAGTCTGTACAATTGATTTTATATTTTCAGGTTCATGCCTATAATGAGAGCTCCAGCTAGACTGAATATGGCCAACGACATGACAGTGAAACACACTCCCCCCTCTTCACCTCAACTTTGTCAAATGATCTCATGTTTTGACTATTCTCTGTGTTCTCTTTTGTCGGGTTTTCCCGTTTACGTATATTCCATAAAGGATTACTTTTCAACAAGTTCCTTAAATGAATTTATTAGAAGTTCGGTGCTATCTTCATTAACTGAAAGTCCCTATTTTACCAAAGACCCAAGCACAGCTTGTGTTAAAGTAGTGTTACTCGGAGAAAGTAGTGCTAAGTTGTCTGCTCTTGAAATAGAGAGTATGCTTCAGAACCTGCCATATTGGAATGGTGATGGACGAAATCATTTGATATTAAATGTTGCGCGGTCTGTGACAAACTTTGACATGTTCCAGGATGTAAACACGGGCCGAGCACTAATATCGCAGTCGTCTTTTGTTGAGACAAAATTCCGAGATAAATTTGATGTTGTTATTCCACCAAGTCTGGGAAGGAGTGTAGGACCTGTGTGGGAGGACTTACCTCCCCTGGCACCTGTTAGAAGAAAATACTTCTTATCATTTGTAGGCCAGTTTAATGATAAATCTCAAACATTTAATTCAGCCGGTGTATATACAAATGGTGATCCAGCAAGTGTTAAGATGAGTAATTTTAATGCAGATCAAAATTTTAAATCAAGACAGCTAAATGGAGCCATAGGTGGCGAGACAGCAAAATTGCTGGACTTAGAGGCATTCATTGTACAGAATCTCAAAAGAATAGAGTCTGACACAAAAGAAAGTGTGTTTTTAAAATTTGTTTGTGATAATTATGCTGGCCACGGTCTGAATGGTGAATGGATGTTATGTGCAAATGAGGAAGATCGCGCTCAGATTTTATTGCGATCAACATTTTCAGTTATTATTTCACCAGCAAATATTTCTGTTTCCTCAACAACGATCTTTCAGACGCGATTGTTTGAATCATTGAAAAATGGTGCAGTGCCGGTAGTAATGGGTGACAGTTCTAAACTTCCATACAGTGAATTGATAGACTGGTCTAAGGCTGCGTTAATCTTGCCTAAACATCGTACTAGTGAACTTCACTTCTTCCTGCGTACATTTGCAGACAGTGACGTCATGGAGTTGAAACGACATGGCCGTGTCATTTGGGAAACGTATTTCGGCACTACACACTCAATTATTTCAACAACATTAGCAGTCGTAAGAACTCGTCTCCAGATCCCTGCAGCCCCTATTAAGGATGAGCCCAGCCCCAGTATTGTCTCTGACTACAGTCCCGCTGTACAATACACGGCCCAGGATCCTGAAGAAGAGACCAATGAGGTCCTGGGGCCGCTGGAACCCCCATTTCCATCTTTATCCTTTAAACAGAATTACACATCTCAAACTCAGCGAGATACATTTAACCATCCTGGTGATCCCTTCCACATGTATCCTTTCACTCCTTTCGAGACAGTGTTACCGTCAGATGCCAAATTTCTCGGTAAGTTCATAGGTTACAATGTAAGTTCACAAATGGTTTGACGTGAACAATTTAACCTTTAAGATACGGAGAAAAACATTATAAAAACATGCCTAAACAAATATACATTGTAATTTTATCGCCGAAAAAAAACACGAAAATTTTAAAAGGAAAAATTGTGATATTTTTTTTATTTCTTCTCAAAAAATAGATTGTAGGTACTCATTAGAACTGCCTCATTGAGGCGGTTCTAACAAATACCCACAATCTATATTTTAGAGCAGAAATAAGAAAAATAAGGTTTACCCCTGTAAACCCCAGTTTTACTATATAAAGGTGGGTTTCAATAGGATCAAAATTATATAGGCATGTTTTTGTGATGCAACAGCTGAAACTGTCTTCTGCTTATGTCGTCTGCTGAATTTTTTTGCAAACTTTTTAAAAATATTTTTGCATACAGGCAACAGTGTTGGCCCAGATCAGACTGCTCCACATGTTTCTAGGAGCAGTCTGACCTGGGTCCACACTGTTTGTATGCAAAATAGGTTTGAAAAGTTTGCAAGAAGATTCCGCAGACAACATAAACAGAGGACATTGTCAGATGCAGTTTTTCATAGCATCTTAAAAGTTAAAACAAATTTTTCAACATGTATTGAATTTTTTTTTTCATTTTTAAAATACAGAAACTTCAGTGACTCGAACACCAATCACTCATTTACCTTTGCTAAGTTGAAAACATTCTTGAGTCCATAGTGAATTCTCCAGATAAGAGAATACCAGATTTGTGTCTTTTTGATATCAAGTTTATCAGGCAAGGCTTCAGGAATGCTTGTAGAATCGCGAGGCTTGCTGAGCAATTCTGCACGTTCTCGAAGCTGAGCCTGATAAACTTAATATCAGATGACACAAATCTGGTATTCTGTTTATCCCCTTGTACACTCTTAAATTGACAACTCAGGATCCATTGTCCTCAGTGTGTCCCATCATTCCAGCACGCAATATTAAGTCAATATATTTTGTATCAGCTGATAATCCTCACTTGTCCATATATCTATCAGGTCAAGGTGTTACAATGCAATTAATATAGGGGGTAACTGATAAAATAAATATTCGGGGATAACTTAATTTGTTCTTTTTTTTGTCTTGAAAACGTTTGTTTGTTTGTTTGTATTGGAGTTTAACGGCCCAGTCAACACTATTGTAGGTCATTTTTGAGCCGGTCAGTTTACCTATCCACACTTTTCCTGGGAAGGCTTATACGTAAGTGGTTAACCAATACAGTGCACATTCTTTTGCCAGAAACTGACAACTGCCCTTCTTGAATCAGGGGAAGGGAGAGAATGACCAAAGAAAAGATTTCATGACCAATCCCCAAGAATGAATGTTGCCGACCCCGGCAGGTATCAAACCCGCCTCCTCCTGATCACCAGTCAGACGTGCATCCGTCTGAGCTACCAAGGCCGGCATCTTGAAAATGTATACTGTGTGAAGTCATTAGGATCCTCTGGATGAGGTGCTTGTTTTGTTTGTTTGTTTTTAAGTTTAATGGCCCAGTCAACACTATTTTATGTCATTTTTGAGCCGGTCAGTTTACCTATCCATACTTTTCCTAGGCAGGCTGATATGGTGATTGTAAGGAGTCCATAACACAACATACGATTATATTAAAGAACATTAAAAAGAAACACATAAATAAGTCCCATTATGCCTCCAGGGGCCAGTTGTTCAAAGCATTGTTAGCTTTATGAGCTTGTAAGTGGTTAATTGTTTGACTTGATGTTTAACTTCCCCGTCAACACTACATAGGTCATTTTGGGGACATGGTTTCCAATTTTGTGGGACTTTTACCCGACATTGGGAAGAAATGACATCTTAAGCCCTGTCTCCCAATGAAACCAATAGGGTTTATAAGCATGGACGGTCGGTCTCGCACGGCTTTGTCTTGGCAGGCTTAGATCCTCTAAGCGGTTTACCAGTACTCGTGTGTGGTCGGTTTCAGCTCTGCATGGAAGCATCATGCAGCCCATCTATTTCTTCAAGCCCCGGTGGGTGGGGGGCAACGTTAGTGGTTAGATATTTAACTATTCTAGTAAGTAAGATACCTAATACAGTGGTATTTTTGCTGAAAATATGTGAGCAGTTGCAAAAGCTGCTCACATTTTTTCAGCAAAAATATATTTGCCTTATTTAATGATCAAGTTTTAACAATACGTTAACTAATGACATCGTTAGTTTTATACAACTGGAACCCGGATCTGATGCTATGATAAATCCTCAGAAGCTCAAAGTACACTGTAGTAATGGTCATTTTTTGTCATGCCTGCATTTAGTGCATTAAGCATGGCACGATATAGGAGACCGGTTTTCCGTCCTTGAGAGTGATCGCAAATGTTGACGGACAAACGGACTCCGTTTGTCCATCAACATTTGAGATCACCCTTACTTTCACCCTAATGTAACAGTCCATTTCTCAAGTATTATTAGAACTGCATTAAAGAAACTTGGTTCATGTACAAACTCACATCTAGCAATGCAAGCATCCCTATCTGTCCTTGACCTGCATTTCATGGTTCACTGACTGAATTATTGCGACCTCCCCAACTTTAACCTTAATGAAAGAGTCCATTTTGTGAGAAATGTAAGAGCTTCATTAATTCTTGCATCAAGGCGTGACAACATTTATGCAGGCATCCATGTTTGACCTTGACCTAGACTTCATGATTCAGTGACTTTGCACCCCCACAGGCGCGACATAACCTTAGGCGGAATTCTTGTCTATATAATCTATGCATTTTTGGGATCCATCTATCAACCATGTTATATCCAAAATCATGTTATAACAAACAGTGTTACAGTGAGGTTGTGGACTATGTTGTATATGTTATACATGTACTCTGTAGAAGCCTCCGTGGTGTTGTGGTTATGTTACTCGCCTTGTAAACCAGGGGTCGCAGGATCGATCCCGGGCGTCTCCAGACTTTCGGATGAGTCTTTAAACTGAGATCCCGTCTCTGTATGACCGTAGCTGTTGGTGAGATGTAAAACTCAAACACTCACTCACTCACATGTACTCTACAGGTTCAAGCTATGGTTTCCGGCCTATCAACAAAGGTGAAGGGGGCTCTGGTAAAGAATTCAGTGAAGCTTTAGGAGGGAACCATCCTAGGGAACAGTTCACAGGTGAGTTAGAACTAGGAATAGTCTCTTAACCCCTTGTGTACCAAATGGAATCTTCCTCCTTATATATAGCAGGAGCCCATTTTAAAATTTAGGGTGTCAGGTTGTGTTTTCTTCAAAATCGATTTGGAATATGGCTGATCTTTTTGCAAACAGTGTAGGCCCTGATCATACGCCGCGTTCTGCGGGGTCTGATCTGGGCCTGCACTGTTTGCCCTGGTACCCATTTTGGCGTTTCTGGTACTAAATGGGTTAATCATTAGGTCTCTCACTGCTGTAGCTTTGAGCCTTGTTTGGGTCACATGTGATCCCAAGTTCTGCAGCGGAAGATCAGATGTTTTTTTTTTTCCAGGTATTCCAGTTTATTCCTACCTCTGATTAGAAGTCTCCGTGGTGTAGTGGTTACGCTACTCGCCTTGTAAACCAGGGATCGCAGGATCGATCCCGGGCTTCTCCAGACTATCGGATGAGTCTTTAAACCGAGGTCCCGTCTCCGTATGACCTTAGCTGTTGGTGGGACGTAAAACTCAAACACTCACTCACTCCTACCTCTGATTAAATATTTTATTAAATTAGATAGTAACAACTTAATTAATATTAGAGTTAAATTAAATATCAAGTCAACTAATCTCTATTGTATTATTGAAAGTATCCATATATAACTGTTGAGTGTAGGGTTTTGTTTTAATTTCAGGGTGGTAAATTCAATTTTCCAGTATTAGCCAGAGTTTTCCAGTATTTACCAGTATTTTCCAGTATTTGCCGGAATTTTCCAGTATTTGCCAGTATTTTCCAGTATTTGCCAGTATTTACTGGTAAGTGCCACCGACATGGAAAATACTCGTATTTGCCTGCATTTTCCCAACCTTGGTCACTTGGGCTGTGTAATTGTTGTTTCTTTGCAGTTGTAATGTTGACCTATGAGAGGGAGCAGGTGCTTGTTATGGCTGTCTCACGGCTAAAAGGTTTGCCCTACCTTAACAAAGTTGTTGTCGTCTGGAACAACCCACTTCCACCCACAGAAAACATGGTTTGGCCAGATATTGGGGTACCTGTCCATGTAAGTGGTTCGTAAATGAATTTTAATGATAAAAAGAAACTTCCATGACTAGACCATGGTTAGACTGTGGCTTGTTTACCATGTTGATTTTAACCCTTAAGACACCGAGAAAAACTACATCTGAAAATGAAGTCTGCCTATGTCATCTGAATTTTTTTGCAAACTTTTTAAAAATATTTTTGCATACAGGCAAACAGTGTGGACCCAGATCAGACTGTTCCTGGAGGAGCCCTCTCATATAGGTCCACACTGTTTGCAAAAACAAAATTTAAAGTACTTGACAGACGACAAAGCATATGACAGTTGTCGTGAATGGAATTTTCTGGGTTAATTTTTTCTTGCATTCCTAAGAATATCTTCTCATTGCTTCAGATAAGAAATACTGAGGGACAGTTTAGGGAAACATTCATAATTTTATTAGGCCCCGACCCATCGGGGCTTGAAGTAATATATGGGCTGCATGATGCTGCTTCAATGCAGAGCTGAAACCATCCCGCACACGAGTACTGGTAAACGGCTTAGAGGATCTAAGCCTGCCCAGGCAAAGCGGTGCAAGAAGGTCCGTCCATGCTTATAAACCCTATTGATTTCATCGGGCGACAGGGCTTGAGATGTCATTTCATCTCAATGTCGGGTAAAAGTCCCACAAAATTGGAAGCAAGATCTCAAAAATGACCTTTACAGTGTTGACGGGGACGTTAAACCTCAAATCAAACAAAAATATTCCCACAGGTTTGGAAAATTCTTCAAAATTTCACTCCATAATCACTTGTCCTGCATGCCCAAGTGCATGTCACAATTGAGGATTTCGAAAAATTTCAAAGGGCAGTCATAAATTTTTTACCCTTCTTCCAATTTTTTTTTCGTCATGGCGAGTGGACAAGTGGAATTTTCAATCCCCGATAAGGGCCCCGCAAATTTTTGCGGGTGCCCTATATTAATCATCCTGTCTGTCCAGGCAAACATGTCGGGTTTAGGCGCTAGTGCCCAGATTGGACAACAATAGAAAATGATTGGTAAATAATAGATTTATTCCGTAAATAAAAGGTTTAGGAGGTTAGCCCCTAAACCAAACAAAAGAAAACAACAAAAGAAATAGCCCTTAAACCCAACATGTTAGAATGTCTGTCTGTCTGACCATCCGTCTGTCTGTCCATAAACATTTTTCACGATTTTTTCTTAATAACTTAAAACGTCAAACGCATCAACTTCAAACTTTAAATATAAGGTCACAATATCATTACACATTCCATGGCAAGATACATAACTTTAGCTACAATACTGTCGGAATTATGGCCCTTTGAAAAACTTCAACATTTATGTTGCTCACTCTCTTGAGGCCACAGTTTTGCTTCAATCTTCATGACACTTTACCAGAATGTTTGTCTTGATGATATCTGTGTCAAGTTCAAATATTGGTCATGTAGGGTCAAAAACTAGGTCACTAGGTCAAATTCCTTTAAAACCTTGTTCACCCTCTGGAGGCCACAGATTTTCTTGTCTTCATGAAACTTTATCAGAATGTTTGTCTTGACAATATCTGGATCAAGTTTGAATATGGTTCATGTCGGGTAAAAAACTAGGTCACTAGGTCAAATTTCTTCAAAACCTTGTTCACCCTCTAGAGGCCACAGATTTGCTTCAGTCTTCATGAATCCAGGCCTCCTAGCAAAACCTATAAAACCTATAATAACCTATAATTTTGTGCCAAACCTATAAAAAGTAGAAGTAAAACAAAGATCAGGAATTGATACAAATAACTTACCACACCCATAAAAGACACCAAAGGGAAAGAAATACAAACATTAAGCGACCAGACCATAATGGAAACCTAAACAAAGGAAGGCCATAAGGACAGTTACTTTCCCACAAAATGGCCATATGGCCATCCAAAACCAAAAGACACAAGTGATACACACAGTAAGTAACAAACAACAACATAAATAAATCGCCACAGAAGAGCCGCCTTGGAACGGTCAGTGGAAGATTTCCACTGGGGGGCTTAAATCGATTTTACGTGGCCACAATCCTCGCCCTTACTTCCGTCGCGATTTAGACAAATAATTTGTTCAGTCCTTTATTTTGTTCATAAAACCTATAAAAAGCCTGTATTTTCATGAAAAAACCTATATTTTTCACTTTTTGAACCTTCTTGCGACTCAACCCTAACTTTTCTTCAAAAGACACTACTATTTTTAGCTCACCTGACCGAAGGTCATGGTGAGCTTTTGTGACCGTAAGATGTCCGGCGTCGTCGTGCGTCGTCCGTCGTCCGTCGTCCGTCGTGCGTAAACTTTTTCTTGTGAACAAACTAGAGGCCACAGTTTTGGTCCAATCATCATCAAACTTGCTCAGAATGATCATCATGACAATATCTCGGTCAAGTTCGAATATGGGTCATGTCGGGTGAAAAAGTAGGTCAGTAGGTCAAATCATAGAAAAACCTTGTGAACACTCTAGAGGGCACAGTTTTGGTCCAATCATCATCAAACTTGCTCAGAATAATTATCATGACAATATCTCGGTCAGGTTCGAATATGGATCATGTAGGGTCAAAAAGTAGGTCAGTAGGTCAAACCATAGATAGTCCTTGTGAACACTCTAGAGGGCACAGTTATGGTTCAATTATCATCAAACTTGCTCAGAATGATCATTGTGACAATATCTCGGTCAAGTTTGAATATGGGTCATGTCGGGTCAAAAAGTAGGTCAGTAGGTCAATTCATAGAAAAACCTTGTGAACACTCTAGAGGGCACAGTTATGGTCCAATCATCATCAAACTTGCTCAGAATAATCATCCTGACAATATCTCAGTCAAGTTTGAATATGGGTCATGTTGGGTCAAAAAGTAGGTCAGTAGGTCAAATCATAGAAAAACCTTGTGAACACACTAGAGGGCACAGTTATGGTCCAATCATCATTAAACTTGCTCAGAATGATCATCATGACAATATCTCGGTCAAGTTTGAATATGGGTCAAATGGTTCCGGTCCGTTGCACATCTAGGTCACAGGAGCCAAAAACAGATTTTTTTCACCAAAAACTTAAAAAATCTTCTTCTCTGAAACCACAAGGCCCAGGTCTTTGTTATTTGGTATGAAGCTTCATCTAGTGGACCCCTACCAAGATTGTTCAAATTATAGTGCTGGGGCCAAAAATGCCCCCGCACGGGGGCCCTTTGGTTTTACATAGGCTTATATAGGGAAAATCTTTAAAAATCTTCTTCTCTGAAACCACAAGGCCCAGGACTTTGATATTTGGTATGAAGCTTCATCTAGTGGACCCCTACCAAGATTGTTCAAATTTGAGTGCTGGGACGAAAAATGCCCCCGCCACGGGGCCCTTTGGTTTTACATTGGCTTATATAGGGAAAATCTTTAAAAATCTTCTTCTCTGAAACCACAAGGCCCAGGTCTTTGATATTTGGTATGAAGCTTCATCTAGTGGACCCCTACCAAGATTGTTCAAATTATAGTGCTGGGGCCAAAAATGCCCCCGCCCCAGGGCCCTTTGGTTTTACATAGGCTTATATAGGGAAAATCTTCAAAAATCTTCTACTCTGAAACCACAAGGCCCAGGACTTTGATATTTGGTATGAAGCTTCATCTAGTGGACCCCTACCAAGATTGTTCAAATTATAGTGCTGGGACAAAAAATGCCCCCGCCACAGGGCCCTTTGGTTTTACATTGGCTTATATAGGGAAAATCTTTAAAAATCTTCTTCTCTGAAACCACAAGGCCCAGGTCTTTGATATTTGGTATGAAGCTTCATCTAGTTGACCCCTACCAAGATTGTTCAAATTACAGTGCTGGGGCCAAAAATGCCCCCGCCCCGGGGCCCTTTGGTTTTACATAGGCTTATATAGGGAAAATCTTAAAAAATCTTCTTCTCTGAAACCACAAGGCCCAGGTCTTTGATATTTGGTATGAAGCTTCATCTAGTGGACCCCTACCAAGATTGTTCAAATTTTAGTGCTGGGACAAAAAATGCCCCCGCCACGGGGCCCTTTGGTTTTACATGGGCTTATATAGGGAAAATCTTTAAAAATTTTCTTTTCTGAAACCACAAGGCCCAGGACTTTGATATTTGGTATGAAGCTTCATCTAGTGGACCCCTACCAAGATTGTTCAAATTTTAGTGCTGGGACAAAAATGCCCCCTGCCACGGGGCCCTTTGCTTTTACATTGGCTTATATAGGGAAAATTTTTAAAAATCTTCTTCTCTGAAACCACAAGGCCCAGGTCTTATATATTTGGTATGAAGCTTCATCTAGTGGACCCCTACCAAGATTGTTCAAATTATAGTGCTGGGGCCAAAAATGCCCCCGCCACGGGGCCCTTTGGTTTTACATAGGCTTATATAGGGAAAATCTTTAAAAATTTTCTTCTCTAAAACCACAAGGCCCAGGACTTTGATATTTGGTATGAAGCTTCATCTAGTGGACCCCTACCAAGATTGTTCCAATTTTAGTGCTGGGGCCAAAAATGCCCCTGCCCCGGGGCCCTTTGGTTTTACATAGGCTTATATAGGGAAAATCTTTAAAAATCTTCTTCTCTGAAACCACAAGGCCCAGGACTTTGATATTTGGTATGAAGCTTCGTCTAGTGGACCCCTACCAAGATTGTTCAAATTATAGTGCTGGGACAAAAAATCCCCCCCTGCCACGGGGCCCTTTGGTTTTACATAGGCTTATATAGGGAAAATCTTTAAAAATCTTCTTCTCTGAAACCACAAGGCCCAGAACTTTGATATTTGGTATGAAGCTTCATCTAGTGGACCCCTACCAAGAGTGTTCAAACTATAGTGCTGGGGCAAAAAATGCCCCTGTCCCGGGGCCCTTTGATTTTACATAGGCTTATATAGGGAAAATCTTTAAAAATCTTCTTCTCTGAAACCACAAGGCCCAGGACTTTGATATTTGGTATGAAGCTTCGTCTAGTGGACCCCTACCAAGATTGTTCAAATTATAGTGCTGGGACAAAAAATCCCCCCCTGCCACGGGGCCCTTTGGTTTTACATAGGCTTATATAGGGAAAATCTTTAAAAATCTTCTTCTCTGAAACCACAAGGCCCAGAACTTTGATATTTGGTATGAAGCTTCATCTAGTGGACCCCTACCAAGATTGTTCAAACTATAGTGCTGGGGCAAAAAATGCCCCTGTCCCGGGGCCCTTTGATTTTACATAGGCTTATATAGGGAAAATCTTTAAAAATCTTCTTCTCTGAAACCGCTAGGCCCAGGTCTTTGATATTTGATGTGTAGCTTCATCTAGTGGACCTTTGACAAGATTGTTCAAATTTTAGCCTTTGTTGATGTTTGGTATGAAGCTTCACCTTTAAGACCTCCCTCAACATTATGTACATTAAAGCCCTGGGGCCAATAATGGCCCTCTCTGGGGCCCACTTGTTACACTATGGATCAGGTGAGCGATCCAGGGCCATCATGGCCCTCTTGTTTACTTTTTAGTCCCATAAAAAGTGATGAAAACTGTCAAGAAATTATAAATTTTTCCTCGCTCGCTGCGCTCGCTCGGACTTTGTAAAATTCAGATCAACTTTATCTGAGTAATTGTGGCACAAAAATTCATCAAATATTTTTTCTTCACTTTTAAATCTTTATGTAAGTTTGGAAGACTTTTTGTAACCTGTATTTTTATTGAAAAACGTGTAAATAACCTATATTTTGAGTAAGAAGAACCTATATAAAAACCTATATTTTCAAAGTGGGCCACTAGGAGGCCTGTGAATCTTTACCAGAATGTTTGTCATGATGATATCTGGGTAAAGTCCGAATATGGGTCATGTCGGGTTAAAAACTAGGTCACTAGGTCAAATTTCTTTAAAAACTTGTTCACCCTCTGGAGGCTACAATTTTGCTTCAATCTTCGTGCCTCGATAGTGCAGTGGTTAACGCGTTCGAATCATGATCGAGAGGTTGTGCGTTCGAATCCCGCACCCGGTATTGAGTTGTGTCCTTGGGTAAGACATGTAATGACACTGCCTCACTCCACCCAGGTGTAAATGGGTAGCAGTGGTGTAATAGTCACTGCCTCTCTCGCGCATGAGTGTTCGAGAGCGATAAGATAAGCATGAAGCTTCCATCGCAATCGAACTAAAATAAATTACTATAAACTAATCTTCATGAAACTGTTCGAGAATGTTTGCCTCAATGATATCTGGGTCAGGTTCAAATATAGGTCATGTCGGATCAAAAACTAGGTTACCATATCAGATTCCTTTAAAACATTGTATTGGGACAGATAGGCCTAAGCAAATAGTGCAGACCATGATCTGGGTCTTCACTGTTTGCCATTGGGTCTGCACCTTTTTGGCGCCTTGCTGGATCGTGAAACTAATTTGCTAAAATTTTAGGAGAATTACAGCAAGTCCTAAAGCTGTCCAAAGTTTTAGGATTTTTACGTTTCCATATTGTACTTTTTCAAACTTTTGAACAAGTATGATATGGAGTTGAGGTGTTTGAATATTTTGGGTAAATACCATAACTCATGGTGAATTGCACAAAACATCTTGAAGCCATCCATGACAACCCTGTTTTCTGTTGAACTTTTCCAGTGATAAAGTCCAATATGAGAAATAGAATCTTACATGAGTAGTCATTTCAAATGAAATTATGAAACTCACCAGATGCTTGTTGCATACTCGAAAAATCCTAAAAATTGGGACACCTCGAGGACTTGCTATAATTCTCCTAAAATTTTAACAAATTTATTTCACGATCCACCAATGAGTCCAAAATGTGCAGACAGAATGGCAAACAGTGTAGATCCTGATCAGACTGCTCTTTAGGAGCAGTCTGATCTGGGTCTACACTCTTTGCTTAGACCTCTCTGTCGCAAATACTTAGGATCATTATGGTAAATCTCATTTATCATATGACGTTGCCTCTGAGAATGTAATAACGCCATGTTATAAATTCGATAATTTACTAGTGGATTAAATATGCAAATTAGTTAGATACGCCCCGTAACGTTACATGTACGACGTCCTTAACGACGACGCGTTTACTAATGGCAGAAAAGTGACATTTTTATAAAACAATCGTGAATAAAATGCGTTTTAAATGTCATATGATAAATAGTATCTTACATTCGGGCTCATGTATTATTGAATTTATTAAACTTGTTGAGAAAATGGGATAAAATGCTCGGGACAGCCCTGCATTTTATCCTTTTCCTCAACTCGTTTAATAAATTCAATAATACATGAACACTCACGTAAGATCCTCTATTTATTTTGACAATCATATTTGATGTTTAAATCCGATTTAAACTTATATGATAAACAGAATCTTACAGGAGTGGTCATTTCAAATGAAATTGATTAAACTCACCATAGGCTTCATAAATTTTATTTGGAATGACCACTAGTGTAAGATCCTCTATATACATGTACTTTGCATAACTCCACTAAATTAATTTTGACAATCACATTACTGTAACATCCGTGTGACATAGTGCATATTTCCATCTCTCAAAAATGGTTATTTTTCTGATGAAATTTGTTTTAGTTTTCTTTTTATTACTCCAAACATAGGTTGTGTGTGCTTATTGGAACTGCCTCAATGAGGCAGTTCAAATGATTACCAACAGAGCAGAAATAAGAAAAAAAATGTATACCCTGTAAACCAGATTTTCCTGTACATTTACAGGGGTGTTCATTATATAGAGGATCTTACATGAGTGTTCATGTATTATTGAATTTATTAAACGAGTTGAGGAAAAGGGATACAAAATGCGAGGATTTGCCGAGCATTTTATCCCTTTTCCTAAACGAGTTTAATACATTGTTGACATAGAGGATCTTACATGAGTGTTCATGTATTATTGAATTTATTAAACGAGTTGAGGAAAAGGGATAAAATACGAGGCTCTTCTGAGGATTTTATCCCTTTTCCTCAACGAGTTTAATAAATTGTTGACATAGAGGATCTTACATGAGTGTTCATGTATTATTGAATTTATTAAATGAGTTGAGGAAAACGGATAAAATGCGAGGCTCTGCCAAGCATTTTATCCCTTTTCCTCAACGAGTTTAATAAATTGTTGAGATAGAGGATCTTACATGAGTGTTCATGTATTATTGAATTTATTAAATGAGTTGAGGAAAACGGATAAAATGCGAGGCTCTGCCGAGCATTTTATCCCTTTTCCTCAACGAGTTTAATAAATTGTTGACATAGAGGATCTTACATGAGTATTCATGTATTATTGAATTTATTAAACGAGTTGAGGAAAAGGGGTTAAGGACCTCGTAGATGTAACATTACAGGACGTATCTAGCTAATTTGCATATGAATCAACTAGTGGATTAACAAAAATATTACATGGCGTTAAGGACCTCGTAGATGTAACATTACAGGACGTATCTAGCTAATTTGCATATGAATCAACTAGTGGATTAACAAAAATATTACATGGCGTTAAGGACCTCGTAGATGTAACATTACAGGACGTATCTAGCTAATTTGCATATGAATCAACTAGTGGATTAACAAAAATATTACATGGCGTTAAGGACCTCGTAGATGTAACATTACAGGACGTATCTAGCTAATTTGCATATGAATCAACTAGTGGATTAACAAAAATATTACATGGCGTTATTACACTCTCAGACGCGACGTCATATGATAAATGGACTTGTTTACATGATGGACCATCCGATTTCAGGTTGTAAGAATGAAGAAGAACAGTCTTAACAACCGATTTCTTCCGTTTGAGGCGATCGAGACCGAGGCTGTGCTGAGTATTGATGATGATGCACATCTCAGACATGATGAGATTGTGTTTGGCTTTAGGTATACACAGTGACACCATCAGTACTCTATATTCCAACATTAGATAAAACGTTAAAACTCTTTATAGCAACAGTTTCCAAGTAACAAGTCCTCAGTTCAAGTAAGGCGTAACTATACCTAATCTAGTCACACAGAGGCCTTTCTGATATTTAATCTTCATCAGTGTGTTTCCACCCCAATGTTCTGAAACCGAAACAGATAATGGACAAGACCTGGCAAACACAGCACATCCCCCTCCGAGCACACACCGACCGACGTAGTTCGTGAGACAGGTCAACTGGAGGCATCAGGCAAGAGACCCCCTACCGCGGACTTTTAGGCATCCCCCACCGAGCCAACATCAGCAAACATGACCCACACTCCATGGAAGTCCCGGGCATCAGGAAGGAGATGTCCAAAGTAGCGAGACTTGCAAAATTTAAAATATAACAAAACGTGGCAACCAAATTCGCTAAGATACATGTCTCACCTGACAAGTCAGTCTTAGTTTTAGAAAAATTAGGATTTTATACTGCAAAAATTAAAGATATAATATAGTTATTTAAATCAGTACCTGAGTACTGACGTCAATACCGCAGTATCAACCTCAGCACTAAGGAACTGATACTGAGCTGATGATACCCTCGGGGACGAACGAATCATCCACCAGCAGAGATACCGACCCAGTGGTTGCAATTAAGGCGTAACTATACCTAATTTAGTGACACAGAGATGATGAGAGATTAATGGAGATATTCAAAAATAACGTCTTCAATACCCCAAGAAATATTTTTTTTTTGATATTTGTTAAAACTGCTTTGTTGAGGCAATTCTACAGCATTGGTTGCTTTGAATAATTAAGAAATACTTATTCTAATGCACTTGGGTATGTAACCCGATGTCTGATTGGATAACATAAAAAATTTGTGACAGTATATTCTGTGATATACTGTCGGAAACCCGTCGTCATCAGGTAACGTTGCTTTTCATTGGCTGACATTTAGTGTAACGCAACTCACAGTGCTTGCAGTTTTGTGCAAAATAGTATAGTTTTTAACAAAACAACCAAACTGCATTAGAATGGGGATAACTGTACTGAAAAAGTTTGATTTGGGGAGGTAAATCGTCCCTTTTACGGTCGCAAATTCCATTTTATGGCTCCGCTGATGCGTCACTGTAAAACGAAATTTCCGACCGTAAAACTGCCGCTTTACCTCCCCAAATGACACTTTTTAAGGGGAATGGTAACACCTGCCAGGTTTTTCCACCATTTTTCAAAGGGGGATAACTTTCGGGACTTCCTGTTCGCTTTTCTAGAAACCCTGTCCTGCTGGAAAAGGGGTCTACTCTTAAAGGAAAGAATTTGCTCCTTAGGAGCAAATTCTTTCCTTTAAGAGTTGACCCCTATTGACATGGGAGACAACAATACTTTCAGAGGAGTCGCCTCACCTGAAGGTGTTCCCAATCCCCTTAATACAGATATCCCCTAATTTTACTACTCCTAATTGGACTCTTGGCAGCAGATTCTTTATACACCAGGGGCCAGTTGTTCAAAACTAAAGACGTCTTTAGTTAACGTATCGTTAAAACTTTGATCATGAAATATGGCAAATATGCTAATATTTTTTGCTGAAAAATTGTGAGCAGCTTTTGTGGCTGCAGAAGCTGCTCACATTTTTTCAGCAAAAATACCAAAAATTTAAATATTAAACTTGCTAGAACAGTTAACAATATGACCACTAACAAGCTCGTTAAGCTAACAACGCTTTGAACAACTGAGCCCACAACTTCATTATTGTGTGTGTGTGTGTGTGTGTGTGTGAATTCGGGTTTAACGTCGCTTTCAACAATTTTTCAGTCATATCACGACGGTGTCTGGTTGCGACAGGGAGCTCAATGCTCACATTTATAGTGCTGCCTCACTGAAGTATCATGTCCCAGACACATTACATGATACCACACCCAGTCACATTATCCTGACACTGGATCGACCAGTCCTAGCTCTACCCCGTAAATTTGAGTGCCAAACTAGGAGCAGCTAGTACCATTTTTAACGACTTTGGTATGTCGCGGCCCGGGGTCGAACCCCAGACCTCCCATTCCCCGGAGCGGACACTCTACCAACTGAGCTATCGGGGCCGGTCTCAACTTCATTATTATAACACTGTTTGTTATAGCACTGTTTTGGATATAACATGGTTTCAAGACAGAGCCAAAATGGTATAGATTATATAGAATTTTTCTATATAATCTATACTTTTT
The DNA here is from genome assembly GCA_963580285.1 of Lucinisca nassula. Classification (NCBI taxonomy): domain Eukaryota; kingdom Metazoa; phylum Mollusca; class Bivalvia; order Lucinida; family Lucinidae; genus Lucinisca; species Lucinisca nassula. The sequence goes on from OY757020.1 coordinate 8,900,775, forward strand.
TGTTTGGATATAACACAGTTGTTTAACTAACATGGTTTCTGATTTGAACCCCATTTATAGTGTTATAAAGAGGATGTGGTTTAATGAAACACCAATTTTTTTCCATGTTAAAGTCGTTCTTGAGTACCCTCCGAGTATTTCCCGAAGCTCCAGGTAAGAAATACAGTAAAATTCCTATATTAAGACCACCTTTGGGACTGTTCAAAAGTGGTCTTTCAGACCACTTTTGAACAGTCCCAAAGGTGGTCTCTTTCTAGGAGGCACTGAGTGCAAAAAAAAAACAAAAAAAAAAACAAAAAAACTAGACCTAGAAGATTAGAAAAGATATCCCCATTATTGTTTAAATTCAGCATACAATATTTACTGTGAATATTCTTTGTTGGGACTGATAGTCACACATGTAAATGAGAGACAGACTGACAGACAGACAGGCAAGAGGGAGAGACAGAGAGAGATTAAAATTTATCTGTTTTAAGTATTATAGACTTGTAGCATAGAGCTTAACCTCTCATTTTGCAGGGTATGGCGTGAGGAGAGAGACAGAGTGGTGGGGTTTCCTGGACGCTACCACGCCTGGGACATTGATCACACTGCCTGGCTGTACAACTCAAACTATTCATGTGAGATGTCTATGGTATTAACTGGTGCTGCGTTCTTCCATAAGGTAGATTTTGTTTTTAAATATAGCTGTTAAGATGCCAATCACAACAATTTACATCTGCTTTGTTGACGTGGTTACTGTAAAAGTCATTGTTGCAAAAGTGCAGATCCTGATCAGACTGCTCCTCTAGGAGCAGTCTGATCAGGGTCCACAGAATCAGAATTGTTACTGGTGACACGTCAAAAGACATTCATACACCAGGACCTGTGATATGGAAAGTTAGTCCCTAGCTCTAACCAAAGAGGTAAACTTAGTTACACAGTCATCAGCACCTTCAGCTGTCAAAATAATCAAATCAGGAAGGGCATTCCAATCTCTAATGGTTCGGGGGAAGAACAATTCTTTATAAATGTCAGTTCTTGCAGTAAGGGACTGAAACGCCACAGTGTTTGCCTGTATGCAAAAATATATTTGAAAATTTTGCAAGAGGATGCAACAGATGACACAAACAGACAGCATTTTCAGTCATTTTTGCAAACAGTGTAGACCCTGATCAGACTGCTCCTCAGGGTCCACACTGTTTGCATGTATGCAAAAAAAAATGTTTGAAAATTTTGCAAGAAGATGCAGCTTGGTATCTTAATGGTTTAACATTGAACATCATTAATCTCACATGATATGGCAACTTTAATAAATTTCATATGAAATGACAACAGGTGTGGGATTCTTCTTATGATTTAGAGGATCTTACATGAGTGTTCATGTATTATTGAATTTATTAAATGAGTTGAGGAAAAGGGATAAATTGCGAGGCTTTGCCGAGTATTTTATGCCTTTTCCTCAAGGAGTTTAATAAATTCAGTAAAACATGAGGAGGAATGCAAGATTCTATTTATCATATGACTTGAAAACGCATTTTATTCAAGATTGTTTTACAAAAATATCAATATTCTGCTATTAATAAATGCGATGTCTTTAAAACCATCATACATGTAACGTTATGGGGCGTATCTAACTAATTTGCATATTTAATCCTCTAGTGGTTTATCGAATTTATTACATGGCCTTATTTTATTCTGACGTGACCTCATATGATAAATTCTATTTTTCTCTGAGTATTTTCTTCTTTTGAAATTTGTTAAGAGCCCTCCATATTTCTGTGTGCTTTTGTCTGTTCCTGCCTTTTGGATATTCCGCTAGCAAAAAAGGTAGACCAAATTGGTTTTGGTTTTATGGCCCTTTCAAGATTCCTTCACTTATTTCAAGCCAATCGTTAATCAGAGGTGGGCGACAGCTGGTGTACCCAGAGAAACACCACCTGACCTTCCGTTGCAGAGCTTGAGTGAGTCAAGAACCACAGGGGTGAGAGACCTAATGATTAAGAGTCAGCGCTCTTATCAATTAGGCCACAAAGATCCGTTAGTAGATTAAATTACTTTTGTTAATTCAACTGCAATGCAATTATAAGTATGTTGTATATGATCGTATAGTCTCCTTGTCACTCTATCAAATTTTTTTATGCACTCAGTGAATTTGACATGTACTGACAACACCTGAACTGCCTTGCTCTGCCAATCACAGTTGCCAATACCATACACGGTATTACCTGTTTTATAGGAAATACATGAAATGACATAAAGCCACTGAATGACAAGGATATTGTGATGAAGCATTGTTTACTGTAATGATACTTAAGTATTGGGACAGATAGGCCTAAGCAAAGTGTTGACCCTGATCAGACTGCTCCTGGGTCCACACTGTTTGCCATTCTGTCTGCACCTTTTGGACTTCTTGCTGGATTGATAAAGTTTTGGAGAATTACATCAAGTTCTCCAGGGGCCAGTTGTTCAAAGCATCGTTAGCTTAACGAGCTCGTTAGTGGTCATATTGTTAACTCTTCTAGCAAGTACAATATCGTAAATTTTGGTATTTTTTGCTGAAAAAATGTGAGCAGCTTTTGCATCTGCAAAAGCTGCTCACATTTTTTCAGCAAAAATATTAGCATATTTGCCATATTTAATGATCAAAGTTTTAACGATACGTTAACTAACGACATCGTTAGTTTTGAACAACTGGCCCCAGGTGTCCGAAATTTTAAGATTTTTACGGTAGAATGTTTTAAGGAGAATGCACAAAGCTGACACGTTTTTCATCCATTTTTCCTAGGGGAGCCAACTTTTGGCATTTCCTTTTTGGCTCTCGTATAAACTCTGCTACTGAAAAGGAGAAAATTTACTCCTGAGTTAATTAACCCATATCCTGCTGCATAAATTAATTTTGCCACACCCATTTATATTTCAACCGATCAAATTTCTTGATGTAATTTATTCATTCTAATTCACAAACTGAATAACAGTGTAGATCCTGATCAGATGGCTTCTTCAGAAGTCATCTGATCAGGATCTACACTGTTTGCAAAGGTAGGGGTTGTTGTGAACAGCAGTATAAGATTAATTAACAACATCTCTTATTTCAGTATTATGCCTACCTGTACAGCTATGTGATGCCACAAGCAATCCGAGATAAAGTGGATGAGTATATCAACTGTGAAGATATTGCTATGAACTTTTTGGTGTCTCATATTACCAGAAAACCTCCGGTGAAAGTAAGTAGTCAAGTGGTTTGTAAGGCTGCATTTACTAACTGGCACCCAAGTAGTTCAGAAAAAGGAAACAATTCTGTTTAAACAAACATTTGCTGCCGAAAAAGTTGGAAACAATTCCGTTTAAACGAACGTTCGCAGCTGCAAAAGTTAATTTGATAACCACAGTTTTGAGATGCCCCCTGTATGCTTACTGCAACTAATCATAGTTACTATTTTATGGGATGTTCTCAAATATAGTTTAGTTGCAACATTAGGAGAAAATGGCAGCTCCTATTGTACTGGAGCTTATTGTGGCATTATGTTGTTGCAGTAGGATGAATAGCTAACATAGGAATGAACAATGACTTCTTAAATTATTTCTGTGCAAGAAATTTCTTCACGAAACACGAAGATTGGTTACAAATATTCGCTAAATATTTTGACCAACTTTAATTTTTTTCTCCTCTACCATTTCTTCAGAGCTCCTTTATTGTCAGGCCTGCTTTAAGCTTGGTGCGATATAGATGCTGAATTTTCCGTTTGTTTGTCCGTCAACATTTGCAACCACCCTAGCGTTCACCCTAATGGTCAAGTCCATTTCTCAGGAACTATAAGATCATCATTAATGATACTTGTTACAAATTTGCATCTAGGGATAGCAACTTTTAATGCAAGCTCCATATCAGGGGCCAGTTGTTCAAAACTAACGATGTCGTTAGTTAACGTATCGTTAAAACTTTGATCATTAAATATGGCAAATATGCTAATATTTTTGCTGAAAAAATGTGAGCAGCTTTTGCAGATGCAAAAGCTGCTCACATTTTTTCAGCAAAAAATACCAAAATTTACGATATTGTACTTGCTAAGAGAGTTAACAATATGACCACTAACGAGCTCGTTAAGCTAAGGATGCTTTGAACAACTGGCCCCTGATGTTTATCTACATTTCATGGTTCACTGACTTTTGAAACTATTGCGACCACCCTAGCGTTCACCCTAATGTTCAAGTCTGTTTCTCAAAAACTATTAGACCTTCATTAATGAGTCTTGGTACAGCCTTACATCTAGGGATGACAATTTTAATGCGTTCATCCATATTTGATCTTGATCTATATTTTATGGTTAACTGACTTTGTGAACTATTGTGGCAACCCAAGCGTTCATGCTAATGGTCAAGTCCATTTCTAAAGGATTATAAGAGCTTCATTAATGATACTTGGTACAAAGTTCCATCTAGGGATGACAACTTTAATGCAAGCATCCAGGTTCGACCTGGACCGCTATTTCATGGTTCAGTGACTTTGCACACCTACAGGCGTGACATAGCCTTTGGGGGAATTCTTGTTTGGAATTCTGGTGTATAAAGCGACTTTCCACCAAGTATGTCGGCAGGTTTTACTAAAAACTCTTTTGTGATGTGTGTGTCGGCCATTTTTTATCTTTGTAGTTGATCACTTTTCTTACGTGCAATCCATTTTAAACATAAATGTATATTGCCATCTCTTTGACTGCTGTATATGCAGAAATGATGTGGAAAAATAGATGAAAGGGTAACTAGATCACGCAGTCAATGGCGCGCCATCGCAAATCCCCACGTTTTCCACCTCAATATCCTTGCTTCCATTCATTTACAAAATAAACTAGAATACTGTCGATGGCGCGCCATCGCAAATCCCCATGTTTTCTACAGAGGGGCCAAGTACCGAAAAACCCTCACCCTGGGCCCTAATTTGACTCCATGGTCAAAATATTACCTGTATTATATTCTACTAATCATGCCCTTCAATTTAATATGCCACATGACTATGTTCCAAAAAACTTAAATTTTGACCCTTTGACCCCTCTCCCAGGGCCCCAATCTGACCCCAGGGTCAAAATTATACTTGTAGTTTATTCTACCCATTATCCCCTTCGCATAGATATGCAACATGACTATGTTCTGAAAAACTTTAATTTTGACCCCCGACCCCCCCCCCCCCCCCCCCCCCCCCCCCCCCCAAGTCCGACCCCCAGGGCGTGACCTAGGGGTCACAGCCAAAATCCCGTTCAATATGTTTTACTTTTTTCATAACTAAGTACATGTGCAAAGTTTGGCATCAAAATCTTCAAAATTGACTTTGTAATTGAATTTTATTGATATTTGACCTTTTGACCTTTCCCCAGGGCCCCTGGGGGCGGGGACAAAAAAAAATGTGCTCTTGCGCAAGCCATTCATGTAAGCAACTTGCATACCAAATTTGGTTGAATTCCGGCTAACGGTTTAGGAGGAGATAGCCGGACAGACAGACGGTCAGACGGACAGACAGACGGACGGAGGCGATAACAATATCCCCACTTTTTTTTAAAAACGTGGGGATAATTAAATTCTTGGAGGAAAAGTGTGTTCCATTAATCCTAAAAATTTGACCTTTTGACCCCTCCCCAGGGCCCCTGGGGTCGGGACCAAAAATAAACATGCTCTTGCACAAGCCATTCATATAAGCAACTCACATACCAAATTTGGTTGGATTCCACCCAAGGGTTAAGGAGGAGATAGCCGGAAGGACAGACGGACGGACGAACAGACGGACGGAGGCGATAACAATATCCTCACTTTTTCTTCGAAAAACGTGGGGATAACAATAGAGAAATATTGAAGTTTTTTTAACATAACATAACATATGCGAAATTTTTTTGGCAGCAAAGTAAGAAGAGTTAAGAACTAAATGTTAATGCAGGGAACCTTGGATATAACGACAGCATTCTGACGCTATAAAGAATTTGCTACTATAATACAACATCCCAATAAGGAATAACTGATATGCAGTAAAGGGCCTTTTCCCTTTATTGCTCCAATAAACAAGTGTAATGGACATTTGTTAGAGTTGCCTCAATGAGGCGATTCTAACAAATATCCATAATAATTGTTTCTTTGACCATGAAATACAATATTCTTGAATATATATACCAATTTATCATTTGACGTCGTTGATAAGCAGTGGATAACATCGTGTAATAAAAATCGTATGACCACACGTGTAATAACACTTTGGCGGGATTAAGAAACTTCATGACGACGTCCATGTCAACAATGCATTTTCTGTGGAAAAAATGTCAAATTCAAAGGCGATTAAATCACATTTAAAGCGGTCATATGATAAACAGGATCTTACACTCATGGTCATTTCGTATGAAATTTATGAAACTCGCCAAGGCTCGTTTCATAAATTTCATATGAAATGGCCACTCGTGTAAGATCCTCTATTTGGCTAATCTTGAACAACGGATTCATTCCATAGAAAGTTTGGTCATTATATAGAATGTCAGTATAAAGAGGGTTAACTGTTTGTTTGTTTGTTTGTATTGTAGTTTAACGGCCCACTCAACACTATTTTAGGTCATTTTTGAGGTGTTCAGTTTACCTATCCACACTTTTCCTGAGCAGGCTTATACATAAGCAGTTAACCAGTACAGTGCACATCCTTTCGCCAGAAACTGACATCTGCCCTTCTTGAATCTGCGGAAGTGGGAGAATGACCATAGAAAAGTTCATGATCAATCTCCAAGATAGAATGTTGCCGACCCCGAGAGCTATCGAACCCATGTCCTCCTGATCACCAGCAAGACGTGCTTCCGACTGAGCTACCGAGGCCGGCAGGGTTGACTGTATGTTATTTTTTGCCACACTGAATGGTGCAAGTTTGAACCTTATATTAACCAATAATTTGGTTTGCTTTACACAACTGGACTCAGTTCTCTATTCCCCATGCTGTTTCACCTCATTTTTATAAAAAATGGTTCTTGTTCATTTTTCAGGTAACTTCACGATGGACATTCCGGTGCCCAGGCTGTGCTGATAACCTCTCCACAGACAAGTCACACTTCGAAGAGCGACACAAATGTATCAATTTTTTTGTCAGAATTTATGGTTACATGCCCCTACTTTATACACAATTTCGTGTAGATTCCATTCTCTTCAAAACTAGAATATCTCACGACAAACAGAAATGTTTTAAGTTTATTTGATCTGGGAGCTGTACACAGTTAACCCATTTTGTACCAGAAACCCTAAAAGGGGTAATTGGCAAACAGTGTAGGCCCTGATCAGACGCCGCATTCTGCGGCGTCTGATCAGGGCCTTCACTGTTTGCAAAAAGTCCATTTTCCAAATAAACATGTTTTGAATTTTTTGTGCCAAATATAACTGAACTGGTATTAAGGAGCAGACGTTACAAAATGCATGCTTTAACCTCTTTAGAGCTCTTTTATTTGGGGTCCAAAGCAGAAATTGTGTTACTTAAACAATCCTGCCATACCTAAACAAAAGTATGTAGTTTATATAGAAAAATGACCATGACATTGTGTTACTTAAACAAAAATCAGTGGTTATAGTAGAAGGCTGATCAGATCAGTCATTTGATCAGATCAGTCATTTAACTCAATGATTATACGTAACATTTCATACATAGAGGATCTTATGCGAGTGATCTTTTCATATGAAATTTATGAAACAAGACTTTGGTGAGTTTCATAAATTTCATATGAAATGACTATGGGTGTATGATTCTTTTTATCATATAAAGATTTTAAACCTGATTTTATCACTGAAGAATTTCACTAGAAATGGTAGGGTTGTCAGGGACAGCGTCATCACTTTACGTGCTAGTAACAGGTTGTTTTTTTTACATTAGTGGGTATATGATTTTTATGACATGCTGTTGTCCACTAACCCTTGACCTGCTGAATATTTATATATGCCACACACACCACTGCTTATCAGCCAATCAGATTTCTTGATGCAAATCATTGCAACAAATTCATAAACTGAATGACAAACAATGAAGATCCTGATCAGATGGCTTCTTCAGAAGCCATCTGATCTGGATCTACATTGTTTGAAAGATAAGACATATCCGGGCTCAGCAGGACAAGGGTTAAATTATAGCGAAATTAGATCATACATATGAATACATAGTTGATCATGTTTTTAGTGATCGTTCTTAATTTTTTCTTACTATGCATGACAAGTTCTTACTTTGCTATTGTTATCTGTATTCACTTCACAACCTGTAATTATACATGTATATAGAGGATATTTTCTTTTTTGAGATGACTATCAAAAATATTTCATAAAGTGTTTTGAAAATAGAATTTTCACAAGTGCAAAGCACGAGTGAAAATACTGATGTTTTCAACACACAAGATGAAATATTTTTGATTTGTATCGAAAAAAAGTAAATTTTCTTCTTTTTTTTTAATATTTTAGGACACTTACTGTAATTGATCAATCGGATCTTACGTCACAAGTTTTGACTTGGCTATGACGTCACAATTGTCAGTTTCAAAACATAAACAGATTGCCATTTTGAATATTCCATTTTTGCAGTACAAAGAGTGCTTTTCAAGGTATTTTAAAGAATTATTTTATAGATAACAAATATGAATTTTGGCGAGAAAAGTAGTCCGGGGTGCTACTGTGAAATAACACGGTCATGTTATTTTTCACACTGTGAAAATATCACTTTTATTTGTTTCAGATATGCATAGGGCTGAAAAGATAATCGATTATCGGTCCTGTCATCGTGATCAATAATCGATTAGTAATCGCTAAGGTTTTTGTCATAATTTTACCTGTCCAAAAGGTGCAGCTGGAATAGCAAACAGTGTAGACCCTGATCAGACTGCTTCAGGAGCAGTCTGATCTGGGTCTGCATTGTTTGCTTTGGCCCATCTGTCCCAATACATTACGGTATGTATTACTGTTTTAAATGTGTCTATGTAAACATCCTGTTTCAGATTCTGTCAGACTTTGGGATTAGAAAAACTTAATATAGTTGTCAAGGGTGTACATAATTTCATTCTTAAATTGTGCAAGAAATTTACCCTGATTATGATATGACCTTACGATATGTGTAAAGAAACTGATAGTTTGACCCTTATCCTGCTGAACACAGCACCCCCTAGCACTCCAAAGAGTGTAGATCCTGATCAGATGGCTTCTCAAGAAATCTTTCCCTGCTGAACACGACAACCCCCACCACTGCAAACAGTGTACTGGTAGATCCTGATCAGATGGATTCTGAAGAAATCTTACCCAGCTGAACATGACAACCCCTACCACTGCAAACAGTGTACCGGTAGATCCTGATCAGATGGATTCTGAAGAAATCTTACCCTGCTGAACATGACAGCCCCTATCTTTGCAAACAGTGTAGATCCAGATCAGATGGCTTCTTCTGATCAGGATCTACACTGTCATGCAGTTTGTGAATTGATGGTGTACATTATATCAATCAATTGATTGTTTGATAGAAATGAATGTGGCTAAATTAATTTATTCAGCAGGATAAGCCTTTAAACAACAATTGTAACAATAGTCATCTGCTTTGTTGCCTGTTGGTTACTTTAAAATATCCCTCTTTTGAAAATACTTTTTTGATCATTAACCGTTTGACGTTTGTGACCCACAAAGAGGGTTGATGCATGATTAAACACAAAATTATCATCATGCTCCTCTGTTTGCGAGAATATATTTGAAATGTTTGCAAAAGGATACAACAGACAACATTTTCAGATGTAGTTTTTGTTGGCATCGTAAGGGTTAATTATTCATTCATTTGTATTGTTTTAAAGAAAAATACCGGCTATATGTATTTTATTTTTGGAAACATTTTATACCGATAGCTCAATAATGCACCTTTAAGGGTTAATTATTCTATAAAAAGGGTAATGCTTAGGAAGCATGGAATACAACACAGAACTGAAAACCATAGAGTGGACAACAGACCTCCGTGACCTAGTAGGTAAAGAGTGCTGACTCTTACTCCTAAGTTAGGTCTCACACCGCTTTGGTTCAACCCTTGCTCCGGTCACATGGGAGATGCCAAGTTGTGGTGGTTTTATTCCAGTTAATTGGCTTTTGCCAACCTCTGATTAATATTTGCCATTTTTCTGAGCCCCATTAAGGGATTTTTGAAGTAAATAATACTCTATTTACCTTTAAATTCTCATACAATTGTGTCGATGTTCTGTTAGATGTGAACAAACTATGTATGCTTGTGTTCATGTATAAAGACTCTGATCAGACTGTGCATGTTGTAGGTTTGTCATGTACAGGCTTAGTTGTTTGTCAGAACTTATTGATCTCTCTCATAATGAAGCTCTTTTTCATCAATTACGGTATTTACCCTAAATATTCGGACAGCTCATCTCCTTACTATACTTGTTCTAAAATTTGAACAAGTACAACTTATTATACCCCCGGCATACGAAGTATGTCAGGGGGTATATAGTTTTCGTCTTTCTGTCCGTTCGTCTGTCGTTGGTTCGTTCATATGTTCTTTCGTACGTTCGTTCGTTCGTCAACCTTTACGTCAAAGTTTTGCGTTAAACCTTTTTGATTGCTCATATCTCTGTAACCACAGGTTGGATTCTCTTCATATTTGGTACAGGATATCTCTAAAGCATTACCTTTCATATGGAATATCTAAGCCCCTGGGTCAAGCCCCTGGGTGGGTTGTCTGTCTGTCCGTCTGTCTGCTCATCTACTTTTACGTCAAAGTTTTGTGTTAAACCTTTTTCATTCCTGATATCTCTGTAACCACATGTTAGATTCTCTTCATGTTTGGTAAAGGATATCTCTATAGAATTACCTTTCATATGGAATATCTAAGCCCCTGGGTCAAGCCCTTGGGTGGGCTGTCTGTCTGTCTGTTCATCTAATTTTACGTCAAAGTTTTGTGTTAAACCTTTTTCATTGTTGATATCTCTGTAACCACATGTTAGATTCTCTTCATGTTTGGTAAAGGATATCTCTATAGCATTACCTTTCATATGGAATATCTAAGCCTCTGGGTCAAGCCCCTGGGTGGGCTGTCTGTCTGTCTGTTCATCTACTTGTACGTCAAAGTTTTGTGTTAAACCTTTTTCATGGCTGCCATCTCTGTAACCACATGTTAGATTCTCTTCATGTTTGATAAATGATTTCATGATGCATGTCCCTTCCCCCACGCATGGTGACCTTGACCTCAAGGTCATGGACTTAGAAATTTTACATTTGCCTAAAGTTTTATGTCAGAGTTTATAGATGCCTGTATGTTCTATTTGATGCCCTCACTCCCTTGGTCCATTTAGAAATTTTATGTTTGGTTTAGCTTTTACAAGCACATTTATAGATTCTTATAGCTTCTTGACTTCATTCATATTACACACAAGCTCGAAATATATATCAGCGGGTGACGCTGGCCGGGGGTATATGTGACCCACTGGTCACTTTCTCTAGTTACCCAATGTTGTGTCTAAGAACATCTTGATGAGTGGCAAACAGTGCAGACCCAGATGAGATGCTGCATTCATCTCATCTGGGTCTTCACTGTTTCCTCAGGCCTGTCTGTCTGAATACATACAGTAAATTAGGTATACAATTATACATAGACACATATGTCACAGAATTTTACAGTAAGCACTAGGGCTTATTGCAGTCATCCATTAAACCCCTTTTTGTAAAGTTAGTTTGTAGGAAAGCCGTCAGGAAGTCCCTTAAGTTGGCTTCTCGGCAAAAAGGGCTGAAATATTAAAGGGTGTATCAATAAAGAAAATTTTAAAGCATTGAAGGGGTTCACTTAGACCATTACAATAACACACCTGCGTGGCATAGTGCTGTTTTCAAAATGGCTACTTTTCTGACAAAAATCAGTGATATTTTTCTTTTTTGTACTGTAAATAAAGGTTGTGGGTGCTTTTTAGAACTGCCTCATTGAGGCCGTTCTGACTAGTGCCCACAACCTATGCCGGAGCAGAAATAAGAAAAATAAAATATACCTCCCTAAGCCGCGGTTTTCTCATATAAAGTGGGGTTTAGGAGGGTGTTAATTTCACGGATTTGTTCACACGATGCTTTGCTCCAGACTAGATATTATTCATACTTCAATGAATGTTAAATACACTACTTTATCAACTGTATTTGCATTTTTTTATCCATTTTTTTAAGAAAAAGTCTAGTTTGAGGTTTTAGGGCTAAAATTAAAACAAGAAGGAAGTTTAACTCAGTTTGAACAGCATCAGTAATGTCATAAGGTCGCCATCATCTAATTATCATCACGAAAACTTGCCTATATAATTTTGACACCCTCGAACCCCACTTTTACATTATTAGTAAAATTGGGGGTTGAAGAGATAAACCTTATTGTTCTTTTTTCTGCTTTAAAATATATAGATTGTGGGTACTGGTTAGAACCGCCTTGATGAGGCGGTTCTAACTAGTGCCCACAATCTTTGTTTTGTGCAGAAATAAGAAAAATATGTCAGTTGTTCGTATGAAAATGTTTGTTTTTTTACAGCAGTAAAATTTACCCTGTATTTGAATAGGTGTGTTTTCGTAATGTATTGGAGAGAACCATGGTTTATTTTGACATCACTTGATGACCATGTGATTTTGCTCGAGCCAGTGCATCCATTGAAGTATGAATAAGATTACGTTCCAATAGTTAACTATTATCCTGCTGAATAAATTAATATAGCCACACCCATTTCATATCATCCATCAATCAAATAACTTCATAAAATTTATTTGTTCAATTCACAAACTGCATTACAAACAGTGTAGCTGGATGTACACTGTCTGCCAACACAGGTTGTTATGTTGGCCCTTATCCTGCTGAATAAGCTAATTTAGCAACACCCATTTCTGACTATCCACCAATCCATCATTTTATATAATGTATTTGTTCATTTCACAAACTGCATTACAGTGTAGATCCTGATCAGATGGCTTCTTCAGAAGTCATCTGCTCTGGAGCTACACTGTTTGCAAAGGATGGGGTTTTCTTGTAAGGCAGAATAAGGATTAACTGTAAGACTTTCCTGTAAATGAGGATGTAAATATTTTTCCTTAACAGCAAGTGTTTCTATGCAGATTTCCTAGTTGTATGTATTCATGTTTATTTTTTCATTACCAGCTTTAACTGATTTTTATGATTTTATTGGTCTCTGAACATGTACAGAAATTATTTTAGCCAGTACTACAAACTTTGTTTATTTTATCTTGTTTAACACTTTATGAATGTTTTATACACGGTGCTTTGAATCAAATTGTTACAAATATTCTTTGAGTACCTCATATCCAACTCATTCCACGCCCACCCTCAGTCTTTTAAAAGTTTAAAAGTGTCAAACAGTCACCTTGTTTTTCAGTGTCTAACAAATGGTGCTTTCTGCAGCATCTGATCTGGTCCGGCACTTTTGCCAGGGTACCAGTATAGGGTTTTCCCACCTGAAATTGGTTAAGTAATGAATTTAGTTTTAAGTATCAAACTATGAATTTGGTTTTAAGTATTGAACTATGAATTTGTTTTTTGAGTATCAAATTATGAATTTGCTTTTTTAAGTGTCAACTATGAATTTGGTTTTAAGTACCAAACTATGAATTTGGTTTTAAGTACCAAACTATGAATTTGGTTTGAAGTATCAAACCATGGATTGGTTTTTGAGTATCAACTTATAAATTTGGTTTCTAGTATCAGACTATGATTTTGGTTTTAAGTATCAAACTAAGAATTTGGTTTTAAGTACCAAACTATGAATTTGTTTTTAAGTACCAAATTATGAATTTGGTTTTAAGTACCAAACTATGAATTTGTTTTTGAGTATCTAACTAAGAATTTGGTTTTAAGTACCAAACTATGAATTTGGTTTTAAGTTCCAAATTATGAATTTGGTTTTAAGTATCAAACTAAGAATTTGTTTTTGAGTATCTAACTAAGAATTTGGTTTTAAGTATCAAACTATGAATTTGGTTTTAAGAATCAAACTGAATTTGGTTATAAGTACCAAACTATGAATTTGGTTTTAAGTATCAGAAGAGCCAAACAGTGAATTCTGTTTTTAAGTATTAAATTATATGGTTTTAAGTATCAAACTAAGAATTTATTTTTGAGTATCTAACTAAGAATGTGGTTATAAGTACCAAACTATGAATTTGGTTTTAAGTATCAGAAGAGCCAAACAGTGAATTCTGTTTTCAGCATTTGGAGTATCAAAAATGAATTTAATTTTGGTATGTAAACTATGAAATAGGGAGTTTTATTTTCAGTATAAAAAAGGTTGGTTTTCAGGGTCGAAAGCAAATTCATTTGTCAGTTTTAAAAGTAACAAACAGTGAATTTGATTTCAATGTCAAAAGAATCAGACAGCAAATTTTATTTTCAGAATGTAAAATGAGTTTTATTTTTAGTATCAAACAGCAAATTTGATTTTCGGTATCAAAAGAACCAAGCAGTGAATTCAGTTTTCATTATGTAAAGTATCAAACAATGAATTTCAGTATCAAAAGTATCAAACAGTGAATTAGATTCTCAGTGTCTAAAGTATCAAACAGTGAATTTCCAGTATGTAAAGTATCAAACAGCAAATTTGATTTTCAGTATCAAAAGTATCAAACATGGAATTTACAGTATGTTTTGTTTGCATTGAGCTATTGAGTTTTGATTTTTAGCATTAAATGAGCCCCGCAAAGCGAATTTGTGTCTTCAAGCATTCCGTCATGACAAATTTTAACTGTGCATGCCCAGCCATTCAGAGGGGCCAGTGATATGGCTTTCTGTCTGAAGGTTCCTCTTGATTCACTGCTTGTATGAGTGAGCAGCGAAGGTTCTGGTGAGACTGCGCGGATGCGCAGGGTCACCTGAACCTTCGCTGCTCGCATAGGCGATAAGTACCAAAATCGCTTGACAGGGCCCAAATAAGGAATTTGATTTTCAGTATCAAAAGTATTAAACAGCGAATTTGATTTTTAGTATGTGTAAAGTTTCAAACGATGTATTTGATTTTCATTACCGAACAGGGAATTCAATTTTCAGTATTGCTTGTTGCAATCAACGTCACATTGACAAGTCTGTGAAATAAAGACCCCCTGTGAACCTCTTTATACAGAGAAAACTGGGGTTTACATTATTGTTGATTGCTTTGCATGGCATGATGTAGGAGTATGGTTTTCCATTTAACCTTCTTTTGTCAGCATTTGCGTCGATCTTAGTTTCATCCCCAATGTTCAAGTCTATTTCTCATGTTACACAATCACAGACGCAACTTGGCCTTCAGCAGAATTCTTGTATTCTTTTTCTTCCTCAAAACCATAGACTGTGGGTACTGTGTAGAACCGCCTCATTGAGGGGGTTCGAACGAGTACCCACAATCTATGCTTCAAGCAGAAATAAGAAAAGTACAGTTTTCATAAGAAAAATGTAATTTTTACAACCCTGTCAGAAAGTGTTACACAACCCAGCAGTGCTATCTTTATATTATTTCATGTTCACACCCTACTTCACCCCTTTAAACCCACTTTATGTTGCGAAAAGTGGTTGAAGGGGGGTACACATTATTTCTTTATATTTGCTCAAAAACATATATTGTTGGTGCTCTTTAGAACTGCCTCAATGAGGCAGTTCTAAAGAGCACCCACAATCTATGTCAGTAGCACAAATAAGAAAGATATGGAACATTTTCAACTGAAAAATTCTAGAGCTAAGAAAGGTGCCATTTTAGCATATGAGTGTGTAATGCTATCCTTCCAGCTGGTGAGAGATGAAGACGATTGTATTTTACTATGTAAACATTTTATTTTGAAATCTTTTAATGCTAAAAGCACTAGGCAAAAGCAGGAAGCAGACAACACTTTTGTTTATTATTTTTCAGAAACAATATGGCTTAACACATCACATCACGAAAACACACCTATATAATATTGACCATCTTGAACCCCACTTCTATATAGTAAAACTAGGGTTTACAGGGGTAAACCATGTAAAACTAGGGTTTACAGGGGTAAACCATATTTTTCTTATTTTTGCTCTAAAATATAGATTGTGGGTACATGTTAGAACCGCCTCAGTGAGGCGGTTCTAACGTGTAATGCACAATCTATATTTTGAGCAGAAATAAGTAAAATACAGTAGAATCTCGGTGATTCGAACGCCGATTTTTCGAAACTACCGATTTTTCGAAGACGACTGGCGGTCCCGACATTTTTCTCTATAAGTTATTGCAAAAATATTACCGATTTTTCGAATTTCGATTTTTCGAAAAATTCGATTTTTCGAACAGTTACGTCGGTCCCAATCAAAGAAATTCTTATTAAAATCCCCTGTTTAATTCGAAATATTACTTGGCTAATAATGGTCACACATCGCAATTTTGCGGCGAGTTCGATTGTTACACTTCACACCCGACTGACTTCAAGAATTAGTAGATACAGGTAATTAACACGGGATTAACGGCCACACTACAGGTGATGATCCTGTATTGAGTAATTGGTGTCTTTAATTGATTTCGTCCGCAATGAATATATTATTTGATGTTTTTATGTGTTTTAATTACGGTACATTATTGAGCTTAATTGCATTTTAATTTTAATATTTCTCTACCTTTGATTTATTTTTACTGTTTACATTTTTTAAGCAAAAAGTGCCGCATCTTTGATTCCTTTGAGAGTGAATATAGGGGCAAAAAGCGAAACAAAATTGACTAGAAACCTGAAGTTAGGCCTATTCGATTTGTATCAGCCAGTTTATTACAGACTGATACAAATCTTCGCTAGCTGTCAGTGTTTGTCAGTTCTGTTGTTCTTTTTGCGGGGCAAAATATTTCGTCAGTAAAATGGTTTAGTAATTTGCATTCAACCTTCATTTTTGTTATTGTTGATGGCTTTAAATAAAAATGTAAGTTCAAGTTTTATTATTATTTCCTGCTTTCGTAGCCCTGTCAAGCATAAAGGACGATGAGATTAACCTTCACGTACCTCATTTTCTTTAATGCTTTGGCAGTAATTACCGTTTCTTTATCATAGCGCCGAAATGAAGTTCGAATTATAGTCATTTGAATTGCATTGAATAAAAAAATCCGAACATATCCGAAAATTGCCGATTTCGATAATTCGAACTCTCGATAATTCGAAGGAATTCCTGCGGTCCCTTGCACTTCGAATTATTGAGGTTTGACTGTATCACAATTTTTTGTCTGAAATTTTCGTTTTTTAGGTGGTAAAATTTACATTGTATTTGTATAGGCGTGTTTTCGTAATGACATAAATCCTCTTCCAGCAGAATACTCACACAATATGTCAAGCCAAATTTTGTCTGGAAAAAAATGAACCTGTCCACTGCTCCTGTATTACTTGGTGCTTTTATGGTGAATATTTTATTTCGTAATCTTTAAAGTATATTTTATTTATAATTATGTAAATGTACTTGTCTTATTGCATTATTTGGTGCTATTAAAATGTATATAAACACAATGTTGTTTTATTTCATTCGAGACATTAAAAATATTACAAGTCCATCTAACTATGAAAACGTATATAAACATAATGTTGTTTTATTTCATTTGAGATATTAAAATATTACAAGTCCATGTAATAAACACTTTCTTAGGAGATGCCAAGTTCTGTAATGGAAGGTCAGGTTACTTTTCTCCATGTTTTCGATCTACATGTACTTTTAGTGGTGATGGAAAATTCTATCTCGACTATGGTCGGGCCTTGATAGCTCAATCTTGTGCTCGTGTCTTACTAGTTATCAGGTCGCTGATTTGATATCTGCTAGAATCTTTCCTATGGTCATTCTTGCTTCCACTGATTCAAGAAGGGCATAATGACAGAATCTGCAGTGTCCTGGGCCCAGTTGTTCAAAGCATCGTTAGCTTAACAAGCTCGTTAGTGGTCATATTGTTAACTGTTCTAGCAAGTTTAATATATAATTTTTTTTTTTTTTTTTTTTGCTGAAAAAATATGAGCAGCTTTTGCTTCTGCAAAAGCTGCTCACATTTTTTCAGCAAAAATATTAGCATATTTGCCATAATAAATGATCAAAGTTTTAACAATACTGAACAACCGGCCCCTGGTCAACCCAACTCATGTTAACAAGGCCTTGAATTAAACACCCCTGTAAACCCCACAATATAAAGTGAAACCGGGGTTTAAAGGGATGCACATTATTTTTCTTTTTTCTGGTCCAAGACATAGGTTGTGGGTATATATAGTAGTCACAGATAAGATTGACTAGGCGGAGCTATTCAATTGTTGTCAATATATGTCAAATTCGCTGAGTCCACCAGAAGATTCGGTAGAGTGCCTTTCGCACGCTTTCTACAAGGGGACGAAAGGGTCATATACGCCACAGCTATGCTTGTGTTACAGTTGAATTCACACAATCGGGTGACTTGGTTTACCTTTTTGTTAATGGAATATTCCTAAGGCAGGTACAAACGATAGCTCCGCCTAGTCAATTTTATCTGCGCCTACTATACTCGTTTGAACTGCCTCAATGAGACAGTTCTAACGAGCCCCCTCTACCCATGTTAAGAGTATAAATAAGAAAAATATCTCAATATGTGCATCAGAGACTGATTTAGTATTTGTAAATCCCACTATACACCATTTTTGCATTATTTGCTGGCTCCCAGCTTACACTTTATCAATATTGGAAGGTCAGGGGGGTCTGGTAACCTGATTTTCCAACCCTTATAATCTTCAGACTAGGAACCAGCAGATAATGCAAATAAGGTGAATATATGTAACCCATTACATGCAATGGGCCTCCGTGGCCTAGTGGATAAGAGCGCTGACTCTTTTATCATTAGGTCTCTCACGGCTGTAGTTTGAGCCAGATTTGGGTCACATGTGAGAAGCCAAGTTCTGCAATGGAAGGTATCGGAAAGGCCATAACCATATCGGAAGGGCCATAACCAGCAACCCCCCCCCCCCCCCCCCCCCCCACATTACATTCTGATAACAACAATCGTCGTACTGGAAACAGTAAAAGTCATTTTTGCAAACAATGTGAACCCAGATCAGACTGCTCATATGAGGATCATGATCTGCACTGTTTGCCTATATGCAAAAATATGTTTAAAAAGTTTGTTAGAAGATGCAGCAGAGGACATAAACAGACATTTTCATATGCTGTTTTTCATAGCATCTTAAGGATTAGAAAAATGGGGCTTACCATCAGATGAACTATCAGTCTTACTTTTATCCCTAACACACAGACTGTCAGTATTTATTATCACTTATCTTGATGAATATTCATTTAAGCCACACCCATTTCTGTCTATCAACCAATCAAATTACTTGATGTAATTTATTGCTACAAATTCCTAAACTGAAAGTCAAACAGAGTAGATCCTGATCAGATCACTTGATGCAATTTATTGCTACAAATTCATAAACTAAATGCCAAACAGTGTAGATCCTGATCAGATGGCTTCTTCAGAAGCCATCTGATCTGGATCTACACTGTTTGGAAAGATGGGGGTTGTCGTGAAAAGCAAGATAAGGGTTAAAAGTGTCTTTTGTAGTACCGATGAGCCCAATCAAATAGTGATAAATTATGACCTAGGCAAATCCACATTTAGCCATTCTTACCTAGCTATCCATTAAGGGCTTTCGTTTGGCAGCAGGGCTTGACATGTCATTTTATCTCAGTTTTGGGTAAAAGTCCCACAAAATTTGAAGCAACGTCAACAAAATGACCTACATTGTGTTGACATCATCATCATCATCAACGGATTTTTGATTAACGTGCAGGTACAGGGGCACTCCACATAAGTGGGCCCCTTTCCAGGTAGCTGGCTTGCTGCACGCATGGCAGATCTTACACCGGATCTCCAGGTTTGTCTATCATGAGGATCGATAGCAGAGAGCTTCCATTCTCTGCAATCTCTTTCTGTTAGCTGCTTCCAGGTCATCTTGGGCCTTCCAGGCCCCCGCTTTCCACCTACCTGTATGTCACAGGCAGTCTTGACTGCACCGTTGGAGCGTTCCACATGTCCATACCATGTTCCACATGTTGACGGGGACGTTAAATCTCAATTCAAGCAAAACAAAACCCATTACCAAAACACATCCATGTGACATAGTGCATTCTTTTAACCCTTGTTCTGCTGAGCCCGGATATGCCTTTTCTTTGAAACAATGTAGATCCAGATCAGATGGCTTCTGAAGAAGCCATCTGATCAGGATCTACATTATTTGTCATTCAGATTGTGAATTTGTTGTAATAATTTGCTACAGATAATCTGATTGGTTGATAATCGGTAGTGGGTGTGGCCTATATGAATATTCAGCAGGACAAGGGTTAAATCTCCAAAATGGTAAATTTTCTGATGACAATTTGTGATAGTTTTAATCCTCTGCCGTGAAGCGGAGCGGGGATTATAAGAATGGCCTTCGTCTGTCCGTACATCTGTCTGTCCATAACACTTTCTTGTCCGCTCATATCTTCTGAACCCTTTGACAGATTTTCATTAAACTTTGGTCAATTATTCGTCTCAGTGAGCTGATGTGCAGAACCCATAAATGAACCATGACAACTCAAGGTCAAGTTCACAGTTGAAGGTCACGAGGTTGAAACTTGGAATTTTGTGTCTGTTCCAGGAAGGATTTTCATTAAGCTTTGGTCAAATATTCTTTTCAGTGAGCCGATGTGCAGAACCCATAAATGAACCATGCCGACTCGAGGTTAAGGTCATATTTGAAGGTCACAAGTTTAAAACTTTGAATTTTGTATCCGTTCCATATCTCCTTTACCACTCAAAGGATTTTTATTAAACCTTGGTCAATTATCCCTCTCAGTTAGCTCATGTGCAGAGTTCATAAATGAATCCTGCCAACACCAGGTCAAGGTCAAATTGGAAGGTCACGCGTTTGAAACTTTGAATTTTGTGTCAATTCCATGTCTCCTTTACCATTCAAAGGATTTCCATTAGACTTTGGTAAATAGCCCCCTCAGTGAGCTGATGTGCAGAACACATAAATAAACCATGCCGACTCAAGGTCAAGGCCACAGTTGAAGGTCACAAGTTTGAAACTTCGTGTTTTGTGTCCGTTCCATATCTCCTTTACCCCTGGAAAGATTTTCATTAAGCTTTTGTGAAATATACCCCCTCAGTGAGCTGATGTGCAGTATCCATTAATAAACTCAATTCAAGGTCACAGGTGAAGGTTACAAGGTTCAGCCTTGATACAAAGTGTGGCGGGGGATTTGGCTGTCCTTCAGTCTTACTTATACTCCAAACATAGGTTTTGAGTGCTCGTTAGAACTGCCTCAACGAGTAACCACAACCTATGTACTGGAGCAAAAATAAAAAAAATAATGTATACCCCTGTAAACGCCAGTTTTCTCTATCTAAAGTTGGGTTTAGAGGGGTGCTCATTTCAAGGACTTGTTGGTGTCTCTGATGGGAGGTGTGGGTTAATTAGGGCCCCGCACTGAAAGTGTGGGTGCCCTATAGTAATCACTCTGTCCGTCCGTCTGTCTGTCTGTCTGTCTGTCTGTCTGTCCGTCTGTCCGTCTGTCCGTCCACAAATTTTTTTATCCTCCATAACTTTCTTATTCCTGGATGGATTTAAATATTACTTGGCAGAAATGTTTACCATAATGTGATGGAGTGTTGGGCGCAAGACTCAGGTCCGTACCTCAAAGGTCAAGGTCATACTTAGAGGTTAAAGGTCAATAAAGGGTCTTTCCTGTGTCCAATTAATAACTTTGTTATTATTATTCCTGTATGGCAGAAATGTTAACCATAATGTGATGGAGTGTTGCGCGCAAGACTCAGGTCCTTACCTCAAAGGTCAAGGTCATACTTAGAGGTTAAAGGTCAAAAAAGGGTCTTTCCTGTGTCCAATTAATAACTTTGTTATTATTCCTGGATGGATTTAAATATTACTTGGCAGAAATGTTAACCATAATGTGGCCCCGCACTGAAAGTGTGGGTGCCCTATAGTAATCACTCTGTCCGTCCGTCCGTCCGTCTGTCCGTCCACAAATTTTTTTATCCTCCATAACTTTCTTATTAGGGCCCCGCACTGAAAGTGTGGGTGCCCTATAGTAATCACTCTGTCCATCCGTCTGTCTGTCTGTCCCTCTGTCCGTCCACAAATTTTGTCCTACTCCTCTGATAGCGCTGCCGGGGCCCTAGTCAGTTTCACTGACAGCTCTAGTTGTATTGATTCCTGATCATCGACTTCACTTCTATTTAGTCAACCCTTTTCTTGCTGTTCACGGCAACCCCTGTCTTTGCAAACAGTGTAGATCCAGATCAGATGGCTTCTGAAGAAGCCATCTGATCAGGATCTACACTGTTTGGCATTCAGTTTATGAATTTGTAGCAATAAATTTCTTCAAGTAATTTGATTGGTTGATAGACAGAAATGGGTGTGGCTCGAATGAATATTCAGCAAGATGTGTTAGCATGATGCCATAAAAGGGATGTAGGCAAGTAGTGCAGACCCATCTGATCAAGGTCTACACTGTTTGGTGATACGATTTTTTGTCCAAAAATTTTAGCAGGACCAATCTCCTTCAACACTACATTTTCTTGTATTCTCCATTTGCAGACTTTGTCAAAACAGCACACTTACCACGGGCCAGCCTCGGTAACCCAGTCAGATGATGTTAACAAGTCTGTGCACATTTGATACCCCTGTTAACCCCACTTAACCCAATGTATACTAGTGGACTCTTCCATCGCTCTATGTTGGACAAGTCCATTTGTCATATAAGGGGTGTCAGGCCTATATTTTCCATTTTTATTCAATTTTTGACAGAAAATTCTGTTAGCAAACAGTGTAGGCCCTGATCAGACACTGCGTTCTGCGGCGTCTGATCTGGGCCTGCACTGTTTGCCAAGGTACCCCTTTAGGGGTTTCCCTCATACAATGGGTTAACCCCACTTTATATAGAGAATAGCAGGCTTTTACGGGGTATACATTATTTTTCTTATTTCTGCTCCAAGACATATGTTGGGGTACTCATTAGAACCTCAATAAAATGGAATAAAAATGCATGCTGTCAGAATGACAGACAACAAAGAACTAAATCAACAGTGCAAGGGGACGTCGCCACTTCTGTAAATGCGTTCGATACACAATAAACACATAAATCAGGAAAGCCTACTTCTGTATTGTATGGAACAAAATTTAACACAGAGACTATAAATAGACATTAATAATTTTTATTGCATATACTATAAATCACGATAAATATGCACAGTTCATACATGGCACTTAGTGTATTCGCTGTTAAAATATAGGTCCCATGAAACAACTATAAATTAATGACTGTTTATAATTTATTAACAATTAATATGTAAAATACTGTCAAAATCCATTGGCTCAAACACTCTAAAAATTTGTATTTTGAAACAATAATATTGCGGGCCATTGGTGGTTATTCAGAATAATTATTTTGTTTTTAACGGCCCAGACAACACTATTTTAGGTCATTTTTGAGCCGGCCAGTTTACCTATCCAATATTTCCTGGGCAGTGTTAGCCAGTACAGTGGCCATTCTTTCGCCAGAAACTGGCAACCCCTTTTGGATTGTTTGGGTGGCAGGGCTTGAGATGTCATTTCATCTCAATGTTGGGTAAATGTCCCACAAAATTGGAAGCAACATCTCCAAAATGACCTTAATAGTGTTGATGGGGATGCAAAATGTCAACTCAAACAAACAAGAAAACAAGTGAAATGTCAAATAGTTCTAGTAGAGTCAACCCATCATGTGAACAAGTCCATGAAATGACTCCCCCCCCCCCCCACCCCCCCACCCCACTTTATATAGAGAAAACTGGGGTTTACGGGGGTTTACATTATTTTTAATATTTCTCCTCCAAGACATAGGTTGTGGGTACTCGTTAGAACCGCCTCAAAGAGGCGGTTCTAACGAGCACTCACAACCTATGTTTGCAGTATAAATAAGAAAAATATCACAGATTTTCATCAGAAAAGTAGCCATTTTGGAGATGTGAAAAAATGCACTATGTCACATGGGTGTGATATCGTAATGTTGTTAACTGTTCTAGCAAGTAAAATATCTAATACTAATTTTGCTTGAAAAATGGGGAGTAGCTTTTGCAAGTTCGAAAGCTTTTCACAATTTTCAGGAATATTTAAATATATTTGCCATGTATTATGATCAAAGTTTTAACAATCCGTTAACTAATATCATTAGTTTTGAAGAACTGTCCCAGGTGTTCAGCCATGTTTTGCAAGAAAAACAATTTTCATGACAGCCTATTTGCTTTCTGTAAACTGAGCCACTTTTAACCAATAAGATGCCAATCACGGTAATTGTCGTCTGCTCTGCCATCTGCCAGTTACCTTAAAAGTATTTTTTTGCAAACAGTGTGGACCCAGATCAGGCTGCTCCTGTAGGAGCAGTCTGATCTGGGTCCACACTGCTTCCCTGAATGTGAAAATATTTTTAAAAAGTTTGCAAAAAAAAATTCAGCAGACAACAAGCAGACTACATTTTCAGATGTAGTTTTTCTCGGCATCTTAAAGGTTAATTGATGCATAGGATTTATTTTCTTCCTGAAATTGTTTCACTGAAGAATAAACACCTGTAGAAAATGAAATATAAAAGTTCTTAAGAAGCTGCTTTCCTTGAAAGTCTCTCCATAAAAACACTATTAAAAACCTAAGAAAATGATAAGCTCTAATTAAAATAAAAAATACTCTCTTCTAAATCCCTCAATTTTCCATATGCACTGACCGGCCTCCATGGAAAAGTGGATAAGAACAATGACTCATAGGTCTCTCACCACTGTTGTTTTCAGCCTTGCTCTAGTCACATGAAAGATGCCTGGTTCTGCAACTGAAGGTCAGTCCGAGTACTCCAGCTGTCACTCACCTCTGATTAACTGTCACCTCAAAATAAGTGTAATAATTGTTTTGTTTGTTTGATTTGAGGTTTAACATCCCCGTCAACACCGTACAGGTCATTTTGGAGACGTTGCTTCCAATTTTGCGGGACTTTTACCCAACATTAAGATGAAATGACATCTCAAGCCCTGTCGCCCAATGAAACCAATAGGGTTTATAAGCATGGACTGTCCGACTCGTACGGCTTTACCTGGGCGGGCTTAGTTCCTCTAAGTGGTTTATCAGTACTTGTGTGGGGGTCAGATTTCAGCTCTGTGTGGAAACATCATGCAGCCCATCTATTTCTTCAAGCCCCGATGGGCGGGGGCCGAAGTGTAATAATTGTGAAAGGCAGTAAAACAAAAAACCCAAATGCACTAAGATATACTTTGGTACCAGTATAAGTAAGCTGGGTCACAACCTATTTTGCATATGTGGCCAGTGCAGCTGAGCAGCTACCATGGCCATGTTGACTCTGTAAATCCCACAAAGAAAGTGTAGACGTTTCCCAGAAAAGGAACTGATGGAAAATCTAACCTGTTAGTCGACACCAAGTCATGTCAAAAAACTGAGGTATAACCTCTGATAATACAAAGACTTATTTCCAAGCTATTCATGGCTGTCTACACGGAAGAAATGGGTCCAGTTGTTCAAAGCATCGTTAGCTTAATGAGCTCATTAACGGTCAAATTGTTTACTATTCTAGCAAATTTAATACTTAAAATTTCATTATTTTTGCTGAAAAATGTGAGTAGCTTTTGCGAGATTAATACCTAAAAGTTTGTTTATTTTTGTTGAAAATATGTGAGTAGCTTTTGCATATGCAAAAGCTGCTCACATTTTTTCAGCAAAAATATATGTATACAGTCGAACCTGTGCTTACGGTCACCTCCGAATAACGGTCCCCTTATTACAACGGTCATTTTCAACCCCTCCCATCGAAATTCCCTAATAAATTAACTGGGAATAGCGGTCCACTGTGCACTACGGTCAACGGTCACGTTATTCAGTCCCAAACTGTGTTGCTGTCCTTGAATAACGGTCTATAATTGAATCCATCACGCTCATGATTTCAGCTTTGAGGTAATTATCGCCATTGATTGGCATATAATTGGCCTGCTTGATTGGTGTTGCAGTCCTTAATCCTGTATTTGCCATATTAAATGATCAGAGTTTCAACAATCCGTTAACTATCAATGTCTTTAGTTTTGAACAACTGGCCCCTGATGAAAAATTTCATGTCTATCAAAAACAAGATTCATGTATATGCTCACACAAGGTTCAGGGTCTGGTTATTCAAATCATCGTTAGCTTAACGAGCCCGTTAGTGGTCATACTGTTAACGGTTCTAGTGAGCACAATATCTAATATTCTGGTATTTTTTTGCTGAAAAAATGTCAGCAGCTTTTGCATTTGCAAAAGCTGCTGACATTTTTGCAGCAAAATTATTTGTTTATTTGCCATATTGAATGATCAAAGTTTTTACGATAAATTAGCTAACGACATCGTTAGTTTTGAACAACTGGCCAACATCATAAACTTCAGACCATATGGTGTAATATTATTTTTATTATACCACTAACATTGTGAACAGTGTCAACAGTAAATATTGAGGACTTTCGTTTTAATGACAGAAATTGTTCCCTTTCATTGTTCTAAACAAAAGTCAAATAAAAAGTAAAACATGTATAACAGGTTATATAAATGACCTTTAATAACTCCTCCAAGAAACCATTTGTTAGAATCACCTTTTTGAGGCGTTTAGTCTATACTGATCTATTTTAGTTTAATTGTGGTGAAAGCTTCAAGCTAATTTGAATCGCTCTTGAACACGCATTCTGGATGTTATCAGGTGCGTGAGAGAGAGGCAGTGACATTTACACCACTACAACTGCTACTTATTTACATCTGGGTAGAGTGGGGCAGTGGCATTACATGTCTTGCCCAAGGAGACATCTTGCCAACAACCCACAACCTCTTGATCATAAGTTGAACGCACTAACCACTAAACCGGCCCCGATAGCTCAGTTGGTAGAGTGTCCGCTCTGGGGAACGGGAGGTTACGGGTTCGATCCCGGGCCGCGACATACCAAAGTCGTTAAAAATGGTACTAGCTGCTCCTCGCTTGGCAATCAGATTTACGGGGTAGAGCTAGGACTGGTTGACCCAGTGTCAGGATAATCTGACTGGGTGTGGTATCATGTAATGTGTCTGGGACATGATACTTCAGTGAGGCAGCACTATAAAAGTGAGCATTGAGCTCCCTGTCGCAACCAGACACCGTCGTGATATGACTGAAAAATTGTTGAAAGCGACGTTAAACCCGAATTCACACACACACACACACACACACACACACACACACACACTAACCACTAAGCTATCGAGGCTGCAAGGCATTGTTGAGGCATTTCTTGGCGTATTAAATATAATATTCTATAATTTCTCAATTCATCAGTCTCCTCATGAGCTAATGATTCTTTCTTTTAACCCTTCAGATGCCATGTATCTGAAAATGTCTGTTTATGTCAACTGCTGCATCTTCTTGCAAATTTTTCAATACAGGCAAACAGTGTGAACCCTGATCAGACTGCTCCTAGAGGATGTGATAGGTAATAGTGATTAGACAAAAAGTGTCAATTCCTTCATGAGATAGGGTGCACATAAGCAATTTAGGGGACAAAATTGACAGTTTTTTTGGGGTTGTGCCTTTGAAAATGTGATCAAGGCCATCAAAACCTAATGTCTGTTTCCCCCACCCTGTTGATGTAACCATGCAAATTTGGTCAGAATCCATCAAAAGACTCAGCTTCAAACAGGCTACACCAGTGCTGACACAAACGGGATCCGCACCAAAAACAATATGTCTCCCTCCTCTTGGGGGAGAGAGGATATTAAAATAGAATAAAAATACCTGATACAGATGTGAACAAAACACTGAACATAAAATCTGCCTTTTTTTCAATTTGTTATGGTGGTACAGCCCTTTCAAGAATATTTCACTTATTTTGAGTCACTCATTTATCAGAGGTGGGCAAAAACTGGAATACCCGGAGAAAAACCACCTGACCATCCACTGCAGAACATGGCATCTCACATGTGGCCTAATAAGTAAGGCGCAAAACCACAGTGGTGAGAGACCTAATGATTAAGCAAGTGCTCTTACTTCTGCCCTTCCATCACAACTTTCAGTACTTTCTTTTCCTGTCATCCGAATCCCTCAGGAAAAGGGATCTACTGCTAAAGGAAAGAATTTGCTCCTTAGGAGTAAATTCTTTCCTATAGGAGTAGATCCTTATTCGCACCCCCACCCATCAGGCCTTGGAGAAATACAAGCAGATTGGGCTGCAACATGCTTCAATGCAAAGCTGAAACCAACTCCCATGAATACTGGTAAACCGCTTAGAAGGTCTAAGCCTGCCAAGACAAAGTGATGGGGAGTTGGAACATCCGAGCATACATGTATAAACCCTGATGTTTTCGACGGGGGGCAGGGCTTGAGATGTCATTTCAACTCAATGCTTGTTAGAAGTCCCAAAAAACTGGAAGCATCTCAAAATGACCTTAAGTGTTGATGGGGATGTAAAACCTCAATTCCAAATGAGCAGCTGCTCAGTTTCCCTAACCACACTTTTCCTGGGCAGGCTCATTAACCAATTTAGTACCGTAACAAAACAGGTACCCTGGCAAACAGCGCAGGCCCAGATCAGATGCCACAGAACGCGGCGTCTGATCAGGGTCTCCACCGTTTGCTAAAAGTTCAGTCATTTTCCAAATAAATTATGATAAAAACACAACCTGACACCCCTAAATTTTGAAATGAACTCCTGCTATATATAAGGAGGAAGATTCCATTTGGTACAACAAGAGGGCCCACAGGGCCCTGGTTCGCTCACCTGTTTGTCACTGTCTCGAGTACTTTCTATTTTTAGCTCTGGTGGCCATCTTGTTCGTCAGCAGAGTGATTTTAGCTTATTTGGTAGGGAGTAACCTAGGCAACATTCCTGTGAAGTTTGAATCAAATTGGCCTTAGTGTTTAGGAGTTCACGTTTGAATCAAATTTACAATATTTTTCTATTTTCAGCTCCCGTGGCCATTTTGTTCATCGGAGCGGGATCGATTTAGCCTTTTTGGTAGAGGGTCATCTAAGCAACATTACTTCGAATTTTGAATGAAATTGGCCCAAGGGTACAGAAGGAATTGTCGTTTGAAGATTTTTTTTTTATTTTTAGCTCTGGCAGCCATCTTGTTCATTTGAGTGGAATGAGTTTTAACTATTTTGGTAGGGAGTCACCTAGGGAACATTCCGGTGAAGTTTTAAATCCTATTGGCCCAAGGGTTTAGAAGGAGTTCGCATTTGAAGCAAATTTACAATGTTTTTCTATTTTTAGCTCTTGTGACCATTTGTTAATCGTTTATGCTATTTTCCTAGAGGGTCATCTACACAACATGGTTCAAAAGTTAAAATAAATTAGGTCAAATGTCAAGGAAAAAGGTCAAAGATCATTTTATGTATGAATAGAAAGCCCTTGTCGCCAGGAACCTACATGCCAAATATGAAGGCTGTATCTCAAATGCTTCAAAAGTTATGACAAAGTAGGTCAAAGGTCAAGGTCATAGGTCAAAAGTTTTGAATGGCTGAGAAAACCTTGTCACAAGGAACATACATGCCAAATATGAAGGCTCTATCTCATATGTTTCAAAAGTTATGATAAAGTAAGTTACAGGTCAAGGTCACAGGTCAAATCTTTATATGAGTGGGAAGCCCTTGTCACAAGGAACCTATATACCAAATATGAAGGCTCTATCTCAAACGGTTCAAAAGTTTTGACAAATTAACCTACCGATCTACTTTTTGATTTGACATGACCCATATTCGAACTTAACTGAGATATTGTCCAGATGATCATTCTGAGCAAGTTTAATGGTGATTTGACCAAAAATGTGACCTCTTCGAGTGTTCAAAACTTTTTTCTATGACTTGACCTGCTGGCCTACTTTTTGACCCGACATGACCCATATTCAAACTTGACCCAGATATTGTCAAGATGATAATTCTGAGCAAGTTTGATGATGATCGGACCAAAACTGGGACCTCTTGTGTGTTCACAAGGTTTTTCAACAATCTGACCTACTGACCTTCTTATTGACCAGACATGACCCATATTCGAAATTAACCGAGACATGGTCAAATGATCATTTTGAGCAAGTTTGATGATGATCAGACCAAAACTGTGGCCTCAAGAGTGTTCAGAGGGTTTTTCTATGATTTGACCTACTGACCTACTTTTTGACCACACATGACCCATATTCGAACTTGACTAAGATATTGTCAAGATGATCATTCTGGACAAGTTCGATGATGATCAGACCAAAACTGTGGCCTCTAGTGTGTTCACAAGGTTTTTCTATGATTTGGCCTACCAACCTACATTGTTACCCGACATGACCCATATTCGAACGTGACCAAGATATTATCAACATGCTCATTCTGAGCAAGTTTGATGATGATTGGACCAAACCTGTGGCCTCTAGTGTGTTCACAAGGTTTTTCTATGATTTGACCTACTGACCTACTTTATGACCTGACATGACCGGTATTCGAACTTGACCGAGATATTGTCAAGATGATCATTCTGGGCAAGTTTTATGATGATCGAACCTAAACTGTGGCCTATAGTGTGTTCAGAAGGTTTTTCTCTGATTTGACCTACTGATCTACTTTTCGACCCAACATGACCCATATTAAAACTTGACTGAGACATTGTCAAGATGATCATTCTGGGCAAGTTTGATGATGATTGGACCAAAACTGTGGCCTCTAGTGTATTCACAAGTTTTTTCTATGATTTGACCTACCAACCTACATTGTGACCCGACATGACCCATATTCGAACGTGACCAAGAAATTATCAGGATGCTCATTCTGAGCAAGTTTGATGATGATTGGACCAAACCTGTGGTCTCTAGTGTGTTCAGAAGGTTTTTCTATGATTTGACCTACTGACCTACTTTTTGACCCGACAACACCCATATTCGAAGCTGACTGAGATATTGTCAAGATGATCATTCTGGGCAAGTTTGATGATTATCGGACCAAAACTGTGGCCTCTAGTGTATTCACAAGATTTTTCTATGATTTGACATACTGACCTACTTTTTGACCCGACATGTCCCATATTATAACTTGTCCCAGATATTGTCAAGACGATCATTCTGAGCAAGATTGATGACGATCGGAACAAAACTGTGGCCCCTAGAGTGTTCACAAGGTTTTTCTATGATTAAACCTACTGACCTACTTTTTGACCCGGCATAACCCATATTTGAACTTGACCGAGTTATTGTCAAGATGATCATTCTGAGCAAGTTTGATGGCGATCGGCCCAAAACTTTGGCCTCTAGAGTGTTCACAAGGTTTTTCTTTGATTTAACCTACTGACCTACTTTTTGACCTGCCATGACCCATATTCGAACTTGACTGAGATATTGTCATGATTATCATTCTGACCAAGTTTGATGATGATTGGCCCAAAACTGTGACCTCTAGTGTGTTCACAAGAAAAGTTTACGGATGCACGGACC
This sequence comes from Lucinisca nassula, assembly GCA_963580285.1. NCBI lineage: Eukaryota > Metazoa > Mollusca > Bivalvia > Lucinida > Lucinidae > Lucinisca > Lucinisca nassula. The sequence continues at coordinate 8,932,218 of OY757020.1, forward strand.
CACGCACGCACAACGGACGACAGACAAAAAGTGATCCCAAAAGCTCACCTTGTCACTATGTGACAGGTGAGCTAAAAGGGTTTATTAAACAGTTAACCAGATCAGTACACATTCCTTCAACAGAAACTGACAACTGCTCCTCTTGAATCAGCAAAAGGGAGAGAATGAAAGTAGAAAAGTATTCATGATCAATCGCAGGAAAAAAATGTTGCCAACCCTGCAACTAGCAAACCCACAACCTCCTGGTCCCCAGTAATGATGCTTTGAACAACTGGAACCAGGTATTTTGGTCCCCCTTCATCACAACAATAGTTCTCATTCGTTGTGGAAACAACTTGTTGGGAGGTAACTCTTTACAAAATATTTTATCTCCCCTTACAATAGGGGATTAAATTTTGCTCTTAAATCTACAGTAGACCCAGCTTTGAAGGGACTCAGTTAAAGGACAAAAAGTCTTTAAGAGTTGTCCCCCCACCCTTAGGACTTAGTAAACAAAGCTTCTGATAAGGCACTTTTTTCATCTGAAAAGTTCTGACATTTTTCTTATTTCAGCACGAAAACATATGTTGTGGGTGCTCAGTGATAGTCATGTGGACAATAGCTGGCAGGAGTCTTCTATGAGGCTATAAATAACATGGCCTCTGTGAGGCACTTCTAATGAGTACCCACAACATATGTTTTCGTGCAGAAATAAGAAAAATAATTAATGGTTACCCGCTCTTAGCTGGGGCTATTAAGTCAAAAATATGTCAGCATATTGTTTCCCATTTAATATATTTTTGGTCATTTGCCTATCAAATCACACTAAAGCTACTAATATCCCACAAAAGACTCCTGCAGGTTTTTGTCCACGTGACTATCACTAACCATGTACAATATCCAGGCATTTGTTATTTATAGCCTCACAGAAGACTCCCCCCAGCTATTGTCCACGTGACTATCACTGACCACGTACAATATCCAAGCATTTGTTATTTATAGCCTCACAGAAGACTCCCCCCCAGCTATTGTCCACGTGACTATCACTTACCACGTACAATATACAGGCAATTGTTATTTATAGCCTCATAGAAGACTCCTGCCAGCTATTGTCCACATGACTATCACTGACCATGTACAATATCCAGGCAATTGTTATTTATAACCTCACAGAAGACTCCCCCAGCTATTGTCCACATGACTATCACTTACCACGTACAATATACAGGCATTTGTTATTTATAACCTCATAGAAGACTCCTGCCAGCTATTGTCCACATGACTATCACTGACCACGTACAATATCCAGGCATTTGTTATTTATAGCCTCACAGAAGACTCCCCCCAGCTATTGTCCACGTGACTATCACTTACCACGTACAATATACAGGCAATTGTTATTTATAGCCTCATAGAAGACTCCTGCCAGCTATTGTCCACATGACTATCACTGACCATGTACAATATCCGGGCAATTGTTATTTATAACCTCACAGAAGACTCCCCCAGCTATTGTCCACATGACTATCACTTACCACGTACAATATACAGGCATTTGTTATTTATAACCTCATAGAAGACTCCTGCCAGCTATTGTCCACATGACTATCACTGACCATGTACAATATCCAGGCAATTGTTATTTATAACCTCACAGAAGACTCCTGCCAGCTATTGTCCACATGACTATCACTTACCACGTACAATATACAGGCATTTGTTATTTATAGCCTCACAGAAGACTACTGCCAGCTATTGTCCATGTGACTATCACTGACCATGTACAATATCCAGGCAACTTTTATTTATAGCCTCACAGAAGACTTCTGCGAGCTATTGTCCATGTAACTGTCACTGACCATGTGCAATATCCAGGCAATTGTTATTTATAGCCTCATCAGTCTTGCCACTGTGACATTAGTGCTGAAAAATTTACCTGTAAAACATGGACTGAGCTCATATGCTGTGACACTAGCAAACAGGGTAGACCAAGATAAGATACAGCTGGGGCAACTGATCGGGTTTACATTGTTTGCTCTAAACGGTTAAACAAAACAATTTACGTCTCTGTCAAGGGCCATTTTTCCAGCCTACATTCAGAGACAACCGCACACCCAGATGGACCCACCTGTGTTGTCAGTGCTTTGATTTTATTTTCATTGCGATAATCAAGCCCATATTAGTACTTCCTGTGTGCTCAGCGTTATCCTGAGTTTCCTCAAAACAGGGTCATCTCTTAGAGGAAAGAACTTGCTCCAGTTGAGTTGCGCCAGTGGAGCAAATTCTTTCCTATAGGAGTTGACCTACTATTGAAGAAAGGGAAACAAAAATTATTTTCACTGAGTTGCCTCTCTTGAAACTCTGTCCATTCTCATTTAACTCCTGTCCTGCTGAATACATTAATTTAGCCACAACCATTTCTTTCAACCAATTAGATAACTTGATGTAATATATTCCTACAAATTCATGAGTTGAATATCAAACAGTCTAGATACAGACCAGGAGCCAGATGTTCAAAACTAATGAAATTCTTAGTTAACAAATCGTTAAATCTTTGATCATTTAATATGGCAAATATACCAATATTTATGGTGAAAAAATGTGAGCAGCTTTTGCATATGCAAAAGTTGCTCACATTTTTTCAGCAAAAATACCACTATATTACATATTCAACTTACTGGGACAGTTTCTAACGAGCTTGTTAAGGTAACGATGCTTTGAATAACTGGGGCCAGATGGCTTCTTCAGGACCAAAATTCTTCAAAACTAACGATGTTGTTAGTTAAAGTATTGCTAAACTTTGATTATTTAATATGGCAAATAGCTAATATTTTTGCTGAAAAAAATGTGGGCAGTAGCTGCTCACATTTTTTCAGCAAAAATGTCAAAATTTTAGATATTGTACTTACTAGAACAGTTAACAATTTGACCACTAACGAGCTCGTTAAGCTAACTACACACTGAACAACCCGCACCTGATTTGTATCTAAACTGTTTGCAAAAGGTAGTGCATACTGTGGCCAGGGGCCAGTTGTTCAAAACTAATGACGTCATAAGTTAACATTTTGTTGAAACTTTGATCATTAAATATGGCTAATATGCTAATATTTTTGCAGAAAAATGTCAAAATTTTAGATATTGAACTTGCTAGGACAGTTAACAATTTGCTACTAACGAGCTCATTAAGCTAACGATGCTTTGAACAACTGGCCCCAGCAGGACAAGGATTCAGCAGAATCAGCTTTTACAGCAGCCACGTTTATAAGTTGAAGTTTCGTATAAATCCACCGTGTCTTTCTTTTGTAGCGGCTGTTTTCTGTCACAGTCCGTCAGCGGTAAACAGTAATCGAATATATATTCAAACACTCTAGTCACGTTATTTCCGGTCTTGCTGGAGGTTTCAAAATATGGGTCCATTTTCAATTTACTTAGATCGAGTTTCTCATTTATTTCCCTTGAAAACTGTTTGGCATCATCTGGAGTGATCTCTCTTGAATTTGTGATGTCAGATTTAGTTCCAACTACCACTTTTAAACAGTCCTCTTTTGCTGAATCTAGAAGGGGTAGAAACCTTGCCCTGAAATAAAAATTTCTGCTTTGAACATCAACATACATGTGACATGACAAATCAACTTCTGTTGTCTTCTTAAGTTCTGCATCATGTGAAGTCTCAGATGAGCTGTTTCTTGCACACCAGACAAGGAAATCGGTGATTTTACCCTGGGATAGAAATTTATGTTCTGACCCTGGTGTTCCGACCCAAAATCGAATATAATAGCCTGTTTGATGCACTGGCTGATTACGACCTCCTATGCGCCGTTGTTAAGGTTGACCTCACAACATTTTTTGTGACGTCACTAAACATTCCTGCAGTCTCATCACAATATGGTGGACGTCGGTAACCGAAGTGACTGCAGCATTAAAAAAATGGGCTAAGAAATGGAAGGTTTGCAAGAAAAAGAATCCTATATGGGTGTGGGGGGTGGATAGAAAAATCTGTCCCTTGGGATCACTATCCGGCATCACTGGGCAAGCCTCGTGATGCGGGACAGTGTCCCTCGGGACCGATTTTTCCATCCACCCCTCACTTCCATATAAGATTCTTATATTCATTCTCAGACCTGAAAACTCAGGCCCAGTTTCAAACACAATAGACACATACAACAGTCTAAGGATATATATAGCAGTCTGAACTAGAGCTGTCAGAGGATCTGACTATAGCCCCGCTGCAGTACTATTAGAGGAGAAAGAATATATGTATTTTGAATTCATGATTATCAGATAACATAACTGTAGGACATGGTACGAGCACCTGGCAACATAAAACTTATCAAGGGATTAAACTCCACAAGTTCTGGGCCATAAGCCCTTATTACGGTATGCCCGATTCATCAACCCACTGTCCATGTGTGTTCCAGGTTTCAACTTTGTAACCCTTACAGTTCTTGAGAAGAGGTATAAGTTTCATCGAAGTAGGCCAACAAACATAAAGGTAATTAAACAAAATGCATTTTAATTTTTTTAAAAACTACCAAGGGATATAACTCCAAGAGTTATAAGCCCTTTGCCCAGTCAACACTATTTGGGTCATTTATGAGCCAATCAGTTTACCTATCCACACTTTTCCTGGGCAGGCTTATATGTAAGCCATTAACCAGTATAGTGCACATTCTTTTGCCAGAAACTGACAACTGCCCTTCTTGAATCAGCGGAAGGGAGAGAATGACCATAGAAAAGATTTCATGATCAATCTCCACGAAAGAATGTTGCCGACCCCGGCAGGTATCGAACCCGCATCCTCCTGATCACCAGTCAGACGCGCATCTGACTGAGCTACCGAGGCCGGCACTGGAGTGATTCATAGCTGGAGGATACAATGAGATCAAATGGTAGTATAGCAGCACCGGCATTACGACAGTAGACTGACTAGTGTACATACCAGAGTGATTCATAGCTGGAAGATTCATTAAGATCAAATGCTAGAATAGCAGCACCAGCATTACGACAGTAGAATGATGACAGACCTGTGTATTTCTCATCCCCCGCTGTGTCCTGAAAATCAAGAAAATGCACAATTACTCTGACTGCTGAAAACGTTACAAGATCTGTTACCAGACTGGCTAGCTCAGCGACTGGACAAAGTACAATAATAATCCTAAGTATTGGGACAGACAGGCTTGAACAAACAGTGCAGACCCAGATCAGACTGTTCCTGGAGGAGCAGTCTGATCAGGGTCAACACCGTTTGCAATTCTGTCTGCATCTTTTTGGACTGCTTGCTGGATCATGAAACAAATGTTAAACTTTTAGGAGAATTACAGCAAGCCCTCAAGGCGTCAATTTTTTTAGAATTTTTACGGTAAATGTAGCTCACCTTGTAGCAAGCCCAAGAAAGTGCATAGTCAGGTGAAACTGTATGCTTCTTATGTCAACTTTGGATATATTTGATTGAATCAAACATTACAAAGTTGGCAAAAGGACCATACATTATATGTAAGAATACAATTTGTCCCTTAACCCTTATCCTGCTGAACATGAAAAGCCATATCTTTGCAAATAGTAAAGTTCATGATCAGATCATCTGTGTGGTAGAAACTAGTTTCTAAAGAAAGGCATAATTTTTACATTTCGGTTTCTTTTGGCACATTTGGTTAATAAGCTTATACTTAATATAGTTTTCAAGGGAGGTAACAAATTGCCGGCTAGTTGGCTCTCTTGAGAAGTAAATAAGTATGTAGTATTAAAATGGTTTACTGCCTTTCTAAAGATATTTTTAATGTGAAAGAGGTGTTCTTTTTAAAGGAAGTATTGGAATTCATTCAGGATATAGAGGATCTTACACGAGTGGTCATTTCATATGATATTTATGAAACGAGCGTTCGGCGAGTTTCATAAATTTCATATGAACTGACCACGAGTGTAAGATTCTGTTTATCATATGACCACTTTAAATTAGATTTTATCGCCTTTGTGTTTGACAATTTTTCTACAGAAAATGCATTGTTGACATGGACGTCGTCATGACGTTACTTAATCCCGCCAAAGTGTTATTACACGTGTGGTCATACGATTTTTATTACACGACGTTATCCACTGCTTATCAGTGATGTCATGTGATAAAGTTCATTATAACAGTGGAAGTGCACCAGTGAACTAAATTGGAAGTTTTAAATCTTTAACAAAAGAAGACACCATAATAAATTGAAGTTCAGGAAGATACATCCACTAACATGCCTGGTTGTAAAAATGGCTAGCGATCACTGACACAGGTTCCAAAGACCCTAACGTCAAATTGCTCAAAGACGGGACCACTCTCTCTTTCAAAGTAGTAGTGCACTTATTTCAAGCTTGAATTAACTTTCGCTTTGAAAACCCATTTACAAACATTCTGAACTTGAATTAAATTTTGTTTGGATAATAACTAGCTGAAAATAACATCAGAAAAACTGCAATTACACTTTCATTTCTCATTTGTAAATAAAATCACTCTTATAAGTTAGTTGGTTGTTCTTGGAGCCATCTCTCCACATCCAGTGATAAGAATCTGGAACATAAACTTGCCCATCTGTTTGTCCGTCTGTCCGTTAGCATGTTCGTCCATCCGTCTGTCTGTCTGTCTGCATTTATCTGTCAGAGTATTAGTGTTTGTGCGTTCGTCCGCCTGTGCTTTTGTTTTGGGCTTAACAGAGGGCAAGAAATATATAAATATATATAAAACACAACAAGAAGTTCAACTTGGTAAATCTAAGGAGGCCACAAGAGGCTAATGGGAAGCAACAGTGTCTAATGCGACCCGAATGCACCGGCCTGACCCCCTCTGGTCTACTACATCTGATTAGGATCTACAAACTCTGTCATTCAGTTTGTGAAACTACAGTCGAACTTCGATCGCTCGAACTCGCCGGGACCGACGAAAAAAGTTCGAACCATCGGTAGTTCGAGCCATCGGAGTCCAACTCGGCAAGATCCATCTTTGTCGACTATGATTTTTTATCATAGCTGCGGCGATTTTGGTGACCTCCGGTACATTTAGCGGTCATAATTTAAGCCGCATACTTTTCCTCAAGCGTCTTCTGTTCCAGTTTTCTTTTTATTCCCTGTTTTCCCGTTGCCGATCTGGGTATCCCCCCGTTGCCAGGTCCTTCACCAAATTGCTCGGCAGTGCCAGCAGAAACCTTCGATCTGGGTATCCCCCCGTTGCCGGTGTCCCAGTTTATCTTGACCCCTGGGTAGCTTTACCCCCGGGGGTAAAGCTACTCAGGGGTAGCTTTACCCCCGGGGGTAAGGATATCCTAGGATATCTTTACCCCCACCCTGGATATCTTCACCCCCGGGGGTAAAGCTAAACTGGCCAGGATATCTTTACCCCCGGGGGGTAAAGCTAAACTGACCAGGATATCTTTACCCCCACCCCAACTTTCGGGTATTAACTATTTTCTTAATACCCAATTTCTTCTTATATGTAAAAGAAGAAAGATAGTGGACTCGATGTTTCACTTTAACATTTTTAGTTTCAATCAGGACTCTGACTATTAGAACTACCCTTAGTAAGAAATATGACCATATTATAGAGGCGAATGATTATTTAAGAACTTCTTTTTGTATATTTTCTTATTCAAAATGTCCCTTATGACAATCTTTCATAATCTTGCATTACCCCTGTCAGTTGTGAAATGGGTGTCGGGGGTAAGTGGAAAGGGGGGGGGGTAAAGATATCCCGGCTGGGATATCTTTACCCCCGGGGGTAAAGCTAAACTGGCCAGGATATCTTTACCCCCACCCCAACTTTTGGGTATAAACTATTTTCTAAATGCCCAATTTCTTTTTATATGTAAGAGAAGCAAGATAGAAGACTCGATGTTTCACTTTAACATTTTTCGTTTCAGTCATGACTCAGACTAATAGAACTACCCTTAGGAAGAAATATGACCACATAATAGAGGCAAATGATTTTTTAATTACTTCTTTTTGTATAGTTTCTTTTTCAAAATGTCCCTTATGACAATCTTTCATAATCTTGCATTATCCCTGTCAGTGGTGGTGGTGAGTGCAAATGCGGGGGTAAAGATATCCCCGCTGGGATATCTTTACCCCCGGGGGTAAAGCTAAACTGGCCAGGATATCTTTACCCCCACCCCAACTTTTGGGTATAAACTATTTTCTAAATGCCCAATTTCTTCTTATATGTAAGAGAAGCCAGATAGTGGACTCAATATTTCACTTTAACATTTTTCGTTTCAATCGTGACTCAGACTATTCGAACTACCCTTAGTAAGGAATATGACCATATTATAGAGGCGAATGATTATTTAATAACTTCTTTTTGTATATTTTCTTATTCAAAATGTCCATTATGACAATCTTTCATAATCTTGCATTATCCCTGTCAGTGATGGTGGTGAGTGGAAAGGCGGGGGTAAAGATATCCCGGCTGGGATATCTTTACCCCCGGGGGTAAAGCTAAACTGGCCAGGATATCTTTACCCCCACCCCAACTTTTGGGTATAAACTATTTTCTAAATGCCCAATTTCTTCTTATATGTAAGAGAAGCCAGATAGTGGACTCGATGTTTCACTTTAACATTTTTCGTTTCAATCATGACTCAGACTATTCGAACTACCCTTAGTAAGGAATATGACCATATTATAGAGGCGAATGATTATTTAATAACTTATTTTTGTATGGTTTCTTATTCAAAATGTCCCTTATGACAATCTTTCATAATCTTGCATTATCCCTGTCAGTTGTGAAATGGGTGGTGGGGGTGAGTGGAAAGGCGGGGGTAAAGATATCCCGGCTGGGATATCTTTACCCCCGGGGGTAAAGCTAAACTGGCCAGGATATCTTTACCCCCACCCCAACTTTTGGGTATAAACTATTTTCTAAATGCCCAATTTCTTCTTATATGTAAGAGAAGCCAGATAGTGGACTCGATGTTTCACTTTAACATTTTTTGTTTCAATCATGACTCAGACTATTCGAACTACCCTTAGTAAGGAAATGACCATATTATAGAGGCGAATGATTATTTCATAACTTCTTTTTGTATAGTTTCTTATTCAAAATGTCCCTTATGACAATCTTTCATAACCTTGCATTATCCCTGTCAGTTGTGAAATGGGTGGTGGGGGTGAGTGGAAAGGCGGGGGTAAAGATATCCCGGCTGGGATATCTTTACCCCCGGGGGTAAAGCTAAACTGGCCAGGATATCTTTACCCCCACCCCAACTTTTGGGTATAAACTATTTTCTAAATGCCCAATTTCTTCTTATATGTAAAAGTGAGTGAGTGATTTAGTTTTACGTCCCACCAACAGCTAAGGTCATACAGAGACGGGACCTCGATTTCAAGACTCATCCGAAAGTCTGATTATATGTAAAAGATGCAAGATAGTGGACTCGATGTTTCACTTTAACATTTTTCGTTTCAATCGTGACTCAGACTATTAGAACTACCCTTAGTAAGAAATATGACCATATTATAGAGGCGAATGATTATTTAAGAACTTCTTTTTGTATATTTTCTAATTCAAGATGTCCCTTATGATAATCTTTCATAATCTTGCATTATCCCTGTCAGTTGTGAAATGGGTGTCGGGGGTAAGTGGAAAGGCGGGGGTAAAGATATCCCAGCTGGGATATCTTTACCCCCGGGGGTAAAGCTAAACTGGCCAGGATATCTTTACCCCCACCCCAACTTTTGGGTATAAACCATTTTCTTAATGCCCAATTTCTTCTTATATGTAAGAGAAGCCAGATAGTGGACTCGATGTTTCACTTTAACATTTTCCGTTTCAATCGTGACTCAGACTATTCGAACTACCCTTAGTAAGAAATATGACCATATTATAGAGGCGAATGATTATTTAATAACTTCTTTTTGTATATTATCTTATTCAAAATGTCCCTTATGACAATCTTTCATAATCTTGCATTATCCCTGTCAGTTGTGAAATGGGTGGTGGGGGTGAGTGGAAAGGCTGGGATATCTTTACCCCCAGGGGTAAAGCTAAACTGGCCAGGATATCTTTACCCCCACCCCAACTTTTGGGTATAAACTATTTTCTTAATACCCAATTTCTTCTTATATGTAATGACATCTCAAGCCCTGTCGCCCAATGAAACCAAGTAGGTTTGTAAACATGGATGGTCAGACTTGCACTGCTTTGCCTGGGCAGGCTTAGAGCCTCTAAGCGGTTACCCAATACTTGTGTGCTGTTTGTTTCTGTTGATGTGGAAGCATCATGCAGCCCATCTATCTTCAAGCGCCGATGGGCGGGGGTCGACTCTATATTGTTGTTGAATATAACTCCAGATACAGTTCTTTTGTCTGCTCTTTAATTGCCCTAAGTTCATGCTGAACCATACATTTACCCCATTTCCGATGGGAAACCCAAAATTGCAAACAGTGTGAGGTCAGATCAGATGCTGCAAAAAGCGATGTTTGAACAAAACCCCCACGCATAAACAATGGTAGAATTTGTGAAAAACTGATATATGCAAGCTATAGGGTATAAGTGTACTTGTTTTGGTTTTTCGAAATGATGGAAGTGTGGGGGTGAAGGTAACCCAGCCAGGATATTTTGCCCCCGGGGGTGAAGGTATCCCGGCTGGGATATCTTTACCCCCACCCATGAGCAATGGTAGAGATGTGAAATCCTGATTCATGCAAGCTAGCTTGTGGGGATGTTATGTCAACCATAGACCATTGGACATCAGTAGTACCTTCATTATTGAGAAGTGTGCTTGTTTGGGTCTTCCAAAGTCTGGATTTGGGGTGGGGTGGGGTCACACTATCTTCACCCCCACCTATGCGCAATGGTACAATTTGTGAAAAACTGATTAATGCACACTATATAGTATAAGTGAACTTGTTTGTGTTTTTCAAAATGCTGGTTTTTCAAAATGCTGGAAGGGTGGGGGTCAAGCTACCCCAGCCAGGATATTTTGCCCCCTGGGTGAAGGTATCCCAGCTGGGATTTCTTTACCCCCACCCATGAGCAATGGTAGAGGTGTGAAATCCTGATTCATGCAAGCTAGCTTGTGGTAATGTTATGTCAACCATAGACCATTGGACATCAGTAGTACCTTCCATTGTTGAGAAGTGTGCTTGTCTGGGTTTTCCAAAGTCTTGATTTTTTTGGGGTGGTGGGAGGGGGGGGGGGGGGGGGGGGGGGGGTCACCCTATCCCAGCCAGGAAATCTTCACCCCCACCCATGAGCAATGGAATAAGATGTGAAAAAAATATTCTTGCAAGCTGTACGGTTTAATTATGCTTGTTTTTTTTTTTTTTTTGCTTCACTTACATATAAGAAGAAATTGGGCATTAAGAATTAGTTTATACCCAAAAGTTTAACGGGCCTCCGTGGCCTAGTGGATAAGAGCGCTGACTCTTACTCATTAGGTCTCTCACCGCCGTAGATTCGAGCCTCGCTCAGGCCACGTGTGAGACGCCAAGTTCTGCAACGGAAGGTCAGGTGGTTTTTCTCCGGATACTCCGGTTTTCGCCCACCTCTGATTAACGATCGGTTCGATATGAGTGAAATAATCTTGAAAGGGCCGTAAAACCAAAACCAAAAAAAAAAAATAAAAAATACCCAAAAGTTGGGGTGGGGGTACAGATATCCTGGCCAGTTTGGCTTTACCCCCTGGGGTAAAGATATCCCAGCCAGGATATCTTTACCCCCGCCTTTCCACTCACCCCCACCACCCATTTCACAACTGACAGGGATAATGCAAGATTATGAAAGATTGTCATAAGGGACATTTTGAATAAGAAAATATACAAAAAGAAGTTATTAAATAATCATTCGCCTCTATAATATGGTCATATTTCTTACTAAGGGTAGTTCGAATAGTCTGAGTCACGATTGAAACGGAAAATGTTAAAGTGAAACATCGAGTCCACTATCTGGCTTCTCTTACATATAAGAAGAAATTGGGCATTTAGAAAATGGTTTATACCCAAAAGTTGGGGTGGGGGTAAAGATATCCTGGCCAGTTTAGCTTTACCCCCGGGGGTAAAGATATCCCAGCCGGGATGTTAAATGTTAAAGTGAAACATCAAGTCCACTATCTTGCATCTTTTACATATAATCAGACTTTCGGATGAGTCTTGAAATCGAGGTCCCGTCTCTGTATGACCTTAGCTGTTGGTGGGACGTAAAACTAAATCGCTTCTTTTACATATAATCAGACTTTTGGATGAGTCTTGAAATCGAGGTCCCGTCTCCGTATGACCTTAGCTGTTGGTGGGATGTAAAACTAAATCACTCACTCACTTTTACATATAAGAAGAAATTGGGCATTTAGAAAATAGTTTATACCCAAAAGTTGGGGTGGGGGTAAAGATATCCTGGCCAGTTTAGCTTTACCCCCGGGGGTAAAGATATCCCAGCCGGGATATCTTTACCCCCACCTTTGCACTCACCACCACCACTGACAGGGATAATGCAAGATTATGAAAGATTGTCATAAGGGACATTTTGAAAAAGAAACTATACAAAAAGAAGTTATTAAATAATCATTTCCCTCTATAATGTGGTCATATTTCTTCCTAAGGGTAGTTCTATTAGTCTGAGTCATGACTGAAACGAAAAATGTTAAAGTGAATTATCGAGTCCTCTATCTTGCTTCTCTTACATATAAGAAGAAATTGGGCATTTAGAAAATAGTTTATACCCAAAAGTTGGGGTGGGGGTACAGATATCCTGGCCAGTTTAGCTTTACCCCCGGGGGTAAAGATATCCCAGCCACTCACCCCCACCACCCATTTCACAACTGACAGGGATAATTAAAGATTATGAAAGATTGTCATAAGCAACATTTTGAATAAGAAAATATACACAAAGAAGTTATTAAATAATCATTTGCCTATATAAGATGGTCATATTTCTTACTAAGGGTAGTTCTATTTGTCCGAGTCATGATTGAATCGAAAAATGTTCAAGTGAAACATCGAGTCCACTTTCTTGCTTCTCTTACATATAAGAAGAAATTGGGCATTAAGAAAATAGTTTATACCGCAAAGTTGGGGCGGGGGTAAAGATATCCCGGCCGGGATATCTTTACCCCCGCCTTTCCACTCACCACCACCACCCATTTCACAACTGACGGGGATAATGCAAGATTATGAAAGATTGTCATAAGGGACATTTTGAATAAGAAAATATACACAAAGAAGTTATTAAATAATAATTTGCCTCTATAATATGGTCATATTTCTTTCTAAGGGTAGTTCTGTAAGTCCGAGTCACAACTGAAACGAAAAATGTTCAAGTGAAACTCTTGCTTCTCTTACATATAAGACGAAATTGGGCATTAAGAAAAGTTTATACCCAAAAGTTGGGGTTAGGGTAAAGATATCCTGGCCAGTTTAGCTTTACCCCCGGGGGTAAAGATATCCCAGCCGGGATATCTTTACCCCCGCCTTTGCACTCACCACCACAACCCATTTCACAACTGACAGGGATAATGCAAGTTTATAAAAGATTGTCATAAGGGCATTTTGAATAAGAAACTATACAAAAAGAAGTTATTAAATAATCATTTGCCTCTATAAAATGGTCGTATTTCTTACCAAGGGTAGTTCTAATAGTCTGAGTCATGATTGAAACAAAAAATGTTCAAGTGAAACATGGAGTCCACTATCTTGCTTCTCTTACATATAAGAAGAAATTGGGCATTAAGAAAATAGTTTATACCCAAAAGTTGGGGTGGGGGTAAAGATATCCTGGCCAGTTTAGCTTTACCCCCGGGGGTAAAGATATCCCAGCCGGGATATCTTTACCCCCGCCTTTCCACTCACCACCACCACCCATTTCACAACTGAGGGGGATAATGCAAGATTATGAAAGATTGTCATAAGGGACATTTTGAATAAGAAAATATACACAAAGAAGTTATTAAATAATAATTTGCCTCTATAATATGGTCATATTTCTTTCTAAGGGTAGTTCTATAAGTCCGAGTCACAACTGAAACAAAAAATGTTCAAGTGAAACATCGAGTCCACTATCTTGCTTCTCTTACATATAAGAAGAAATTGGGCATTTAGAAAATAGTTTATACCCAAAAGTTGGGGTGGGGGTAAAGATATCCTGGCCAGTTTAGCTTTACCCCCGGGGGTAAAGATATCCCAGCCGGGATATCTTTACCCCCGCCTTTCCACTCACCACCACCACCCATTTCACGACTGACGGGGATTATGCAAGATTATGAAAGATTGTCATAAGCAACATTTTGAATAAGAAAATATACACAAAGAATTTATTAAATAATCATTTGCCTCCATAATATGGTCATATTTTTTACTAAGGGTAGTCCTATTAGTCCGAGTCATGATTGAAACGAAAAAATGTTAAAGTGAAACATTGAGTCCACTATCTTGCTTCTCTTACATATAAAAAGAAATTGGGCATTAAGAAAATAGTTTATACCCAAAAGTTGGGGTGGGGGTAAAGATATCCTAGCCAGTTTAGCTTTACCCCCGGGGGTAAAGATATCCCAGCCGGGATATCTTTACCCCCGGGGGTGAAGATATCCAGGGTGGGGGTAAAGATATCCCGGGATATCTTTACCCCCGGGGGTAAAGCTACCCAGGGGGTAAAGATAAACTGTTACACCGGGTCCTTCACCAGATTGCTCGAAAGCTGACGTAGTCTCTGACATGACTGCAGGAGTGAATGATGATCCGTATTTGTGGTCCGTATTTTAAGGCTAAGGCAAAGGCTGTAATTTTGGTAGGCGTAGCTTGATCGATAAAATTGGAATTTTTAAAAAAGGTAATTAGTGCGAGCCATCGGTGGGATTTTACATAGAAAATGCACTCTAGGGACCAGGCTTAGAGTTCGAGGGTTCGAGCCATCGTGGTTCGAGCCAAGGGTGGCATGTTTAGTTAAAATGAATAGGGATTTTGCCGGGACTGAAAAGTCAGTTCGACCCAAACGTGGTGTTCGAGCCTACCGAGTTCGACCCATCGAAGTTCGACTGTAAATGAATACATTATATAGTCGAACTTTGACAACTCAAATACTTTTGGGATTATGAAAATTTGTTCGAGATATAGGGTAGTATTTACTTTTGAGGGTTTCTCATACAGCCAGGACAATGGGACATAATGGGGATGACCTAAGCATGTAGTCAAACCTCCGTTATCCGGCCCCTGTTTATTCCATTATCCGGCCGCTGTTTATTCTGATTTCCAGTCCAATTCGGCCAAAAATGTCAGTCTGTTGAAATCATTCATACACAACAATGTTAAAATTTCCTGTCTACTCCAGACACTGCACATTTCTAGTTCCGACCTAACTTTTCTAGTCTTTTGGGCACAAATTTTGCTGTGTATTCAGGACAAACTGATGACATACTTGCTTTATGTGTATTGATTAGGAATAACCCTGGTAAACTGCAACAGCTGATTGAGCACAGTTTGTGATTGTTATCGCTAATTCCATTGTTGTAAGTGACCATTATTTACCTGTTGAAAATTGCATTTGCAGTGTGAGAGTACTCTTGCTCATTTTAATTGTCCAAAAACCTTAGATCATTACTTTGTTTATTCTACAATAAGTGTCAAACTGTTATGCGAGATGTAAATAAAACCAATTCAAATACCAGTATGCATGTGCCAGTTTTAAAACTGTATACAATTTCAAAAGTGCAGAACATGCACATTAGCATGAATCAGTGTAAACAAGATTTTTTATTGTAAACATTTTTTGTTTGTTTGTTTGTATTGGTGTTTAACGGCCCAGTCAACACTACTAATGTGATTTTAAATGTGTTGAACTTCGCTCATGCTTTTTATCTTGGACCCAATATGGTCCATGTTCATAATATATGGAATAAATTTTGTGTGTACAAGTGTGCAATGTATTCATTCTCAACCCTTCAGTGGATACCTACACTGAGCAAAGTCATCTTGAGGTCGCATTGGTAAGTCATTCTATTTAGTCCAGCCACCTGTCTAATCCGGCTATTTTTCTCAGTCGGAGAGCTGGTCGGATTAGACAGGTTTACTGTATATTCGACTTTTTATAAAATGACTGTATGTTGTGTGTACTCATTAGAATTGCCTCAATTAGTACACCCAACATACCTTTTCAAGATTAAATCAAAGAAACCTCCATAAATTAACCTAAAGACATGGATATCAGGTACTATAGGAATAACTATTTAGGTCCCCAAGAGTGAGTTCGAATTAGCCATAGTAAACAAATTATCCATATTTCAGTTATCAAAGTTAAACTGTAATATACATGTAGTATGATTGCAAAAATGATAGACAGAAATGAGTGTAGTAAACTTCATTCATTCAGCAGGATCAGGGTTAATGAATATGTCAGCAATTTTTTTTTTTTTTTTTTTGGTTTTCGTTTTATGACCCTTTCAAGATTATTTCACTCGTATCGAGCCGATCGTTAATCTGATGTGGGCCAAAACCGGAGTACCTGGAGAAAAAACACCTGACCTTCCGTTGCAGAACTTGGCATCTCACATTTGACCCGAGCGAGGCTCGAACCATGTCAGCAATTTATCCCACTTTATCGTGAAAGCATAATGACTGATGCAGTCTGATCTTTAACACTGTTTAACAGATTGCAGAATCTTGCATTCTTAGCAGTCAAATATGTTTGTTTGTATTGGAGTTTAACAGCCCAGTTGACACTGTTTAGGTCATTTTTGAGCCGGTCAGTTTACTTATCCACACTCTTTCCTGGGCAGGCTTATACGTAAGCGGTTAACCAGTACAGTGCACATTCCTTAACCAGAAACTGACAACTGCCCTTCTTGAATCAGCGGGAGAGAATGACTGTAGAAAAGATTTCATGATCAATCTCCAAGAAAGAATGTTGCCGACCACCAAGAAAGAATGTTGCCGACCACGGCAGGTGTTGAACCCGCATCCTCCTCATCACCAGTCACATGCGCATCCGACTGAGCTACCGAGGCCGGTGAGAACAGTATCAAGTAATTTTATTGGTAGCTAGTCAGTAATGGGTGAGAATAAATCGATTTATTCAGCAGGATAAGCTTTAACAGTGATTCACTCACCCAAACAGCAACATTATATGGTCCCCATTGTTTCAGGAAGAAGGCAGCTCCAATTGTCTGAAAAACACCAAAATATAAACTATTGAGGATATTTGAATTTTTCAGTTTAAGACTGATTTTTATTTCACCAAATGAACACCAAATGAACACCAAAAGAAGTATTTTCACGAGTGTGGTGAAAATACTTCTTTTGGTGCTCATGAGTGAAATAAAAATTTATCTTACACTGAAAAAATCAAATTTTCTGTTTCTTATATGCTTTAAACTGTAATTATTAAAGCAATTTTAAAGCATCAACCGTCACCACTACGAACAAACTTTTTCCATGGTGATTTCGTGTCACTTTAGAGGTGTTCAGCATGTTAACGTGGTATACTATTGGGTGTAAACTGAAAGTTTGCACCTGGAAGACAGCTTGGAATGTTACTTTATCAAATGGTTCACTTGAAATTTGTATTCAAATAATGTCTGCAGTTGCTATGTTCGGCTGAGCCCACGTGCATTCTATATGTTGCGTAGGTGCTAAAATCGACGCAATCAACGTCCGAATGACTTGAAAATGTGTGTGACATAATTTCTGACACATATTTTATAATGTTAAGCTAATTGAAATCTAGCAAACAGAAAATAAATGTCATTTTTCGATCATACATCAAATTCACAAACAGTGAAATTAAAAATCTTTTTTTCACTGTTTAAACAGTGACAATATCGATTTTTTTATTTTCTGAGAAATCTCTATATTTGAATGAAAAGCATGCAAGAAAAATCCATCAACACCTGAACAAGTATGTGCAACAAGTACCCAAAGTCCCTTGTAAAACTCACTTTATAAAGAGAGAAGTTGAGACCTTATATTGTATCAAACCACTTGCAGGTAGCACATGAGAACAAGAGCTCCGCAAGCAGGGCATTTTATGCTCTTGTTAAGTAATGACGAAAACAGGCCTATATAAGTCTGACCCCCTTGAACCCCACTTTGATATAGTAAAACTGGGTTTTATAGGGGTAAATGTTATTTATCTAATTTCTGCTGTAAAATTTAGAGTGCCAGTACTCGTAGAACCGCCTCGATGATGAGTACCAACAAGCTATATTTTGAGCAGAAATAAGAAAAATATCACTATTTTTCATCTTAACATTTTCAATTTTTTGGAGGTAAAGTTAACAATGTATTTTCATAGGTGTGTTTTCATAATGACATACATGTATACTGACAATTTGACAAATACCAGTCGTAGGAGGGGTTAGCCAAAAAGAAAAGATCATGGATAGACAGATGCACATATTCTGCTAATAATTGGTAGACTGTAACCTCTAAACAAAATGCGCTGCTTCATATCATGGTCTAAGTATAAATCACTTTTCATGTAAGAAGTGAATGGCTGACGATTCGTGCCAGTTGCTCCTTGGTAACGCTCATAATGGTTCATTGTGAAGGTTTTCTTTTGCTAATTCCTGACTAAACTCCGTTCAGAAAATCTGAATCATCGATTTTTTCGTTTCTTCCTTTCAATACTCATTTTAGCTCATACATCAGTATGGAAAAGTTTCAGACCTCACCTTCCGCCGATTTCTCCAGCAAGTCTTATGCCTCTGCGACAGTCAGGAAAGGCTGTGATTATTTGGAGAAAATTGCAAAACAAAGAAATGAGAGCACAGACTAAGTCCATTTGACGATGATTGTCAGGTAAAATAATAAATATTCAAATCCATGTGACGCACTTTATAAATAAATATGCAATTGCGACACACCTTATATTCGAATGGCTAAGCAGAGGCTCACTAGGAACAGAGAGTCACTAGCACGATGTGCTGTAAACAGCCGTCAAAAAGGATTATACCGATATCAGATGTGGTGTCACAGCTAATGATTTTCCATGGAGTGATCGTGCAAATAAAACATAGACGCCCTTGTAATGTACAAGAGCAGTAACCACTTCTATATATGGTTTAAAGGGGTGTGTCGAACCTGTCAGAATGTCTTAGTCTGTGAAAGAAAATATAGATTTTGCAATTTTCTCCAAATAATCACAGCCTTTCCTAGCTGTCGCAGAGGCATGCGACTTGCTGGAGAAATCGGCGGAGGGTGAGGTCTAAAACTTTCCCATAGTGATGGTTGCGCTAAAATGAGTATTAAAATCGAGAAACGAAAAAATGGATGATTCAGATTTTCTGAACGGAGTTTAGTAAGTAGTTTCTTCCAATAATATGGATTTCTTCAGAGGAATGTTCACAATGTTGGCTTAGGGGCCGGTGGCATTGCTAACCACCACTTTTGTATTGTTGCATGTGACGTTCAGATTGAACTTCATTTCCTGTGTTCATGAAAGAAAATGGCTGTTATTATTCCTGACTTTGAACCAATCAGATTACTTGATGTTATTTATCCCTGCAAATTCAGAAACTAAATGTCAAACAGTGTAGATCCTGATACTTGAGATGGATCTACGCTGAAAAAGGTAGGGTTGTCATCATTGCGTGAACAAATCTGTGAAATGAAGAGAGAAAACTGGGGTTTACAGGGGTATATATCATTTTTCTTATTTCTGCTCCAAGAAGTAGGTTGTGGGTACTCGTTTGAACTGCCTCAATGAGGCAGTTCTAACGAGCACCCACATCCTATGTTTGCAGTATTTATAAGTAAAATATCACGGATTTTCATCAGAATAATGGCCAGTTCGGAAATGTGAAAAAGCACTTTGTCGCATGGGTGTGTTATCGTAATGATGAACAGCAGGATAAGGGTTATCTAACATGGTTTTGGCTTTGTTTCCCCCAACAGTAGTGTTATAAAGAGGTTTAGGTGTATATCACTTACTGGTTCTTGCGTGTGAAACTTTCCTTCAATATACCTGCAGATTAATGACGTCTTCCCAACAGAATAATCTCCCAGTATAATGACTTTCATATCACTGAAAAAAAAAAAAACAATGCTTGTATTCTGCAGGACCCTCCTAGCAACAATGCACCATTGACCAAAAGAGATGAACGCACTGACCATGAGCATAGCAAAGACTGGCAGCCTGCCTAGGACCCAGAATTAATTGTAACTGAGAAAAGTCAAATGACATTCAGTCACAAACTGCAGGGAACAGGAGGTCTCGGGTTCGATCCCGGGCCGTGACATACCAAAGTCGTTAAAAATGGTACTAACTGCTCCTCGCTTGGCACTCAGATTTACGGGGTAGAGCTAGGACTGGTCGATCCAGTGTCAGGATAATGTGACTGGGTGTGGTATCATGTAATGTGTCTAGGACATGATACTTCAGTGAGGCAGCACTATAAACGTGAGCATTGAGCTCCCTGTCGCAACCAGACACCGTCGTGATATGACTAAAAAATTGTTGAAAGCGACGTTAAACCCCAATTCACACACACACACAAACTGCAGAGTCTGATCAGATTTTTCTGTATGGCAGAATCAGAATTGTTACTGATGACACGTCAAATGACATTCCTTCACCAAGACCTGTGATAATGAAAGCATATGTAGAGCTACACTATCCTATACACTTCAGCTGTGGAAATGATTGAACAGGGAAGGGCATTCCAATCTCTAATGGTTCGAGAGAAGAAGGAGCATTTGTTTCTTGACTCAAAGCTTTTATCTATCCATCTCTAGTATATAACCTTCAACCTTCTCTAGAGTGTTATATTAGGATGGTTTGCTTGTACATGGTGTGTTTGTTTGTTTGCTGTAACTGAGGTTTTACATCCAAGTCCACATTATTTAGATGATTTCAGAGATGTTACTTCCATTTTTGTGAGACTTTTACCTGACATTCAGATGAAATGACATCTCAAGCCATGTCGCCCAAACAGACTAAATGGGCCTATATTAACGGACGGTTCACCTCACACCAAACTGCCCAGGCAGGCTTAGAGCCTTATACCCTCTAAACCGCTTACCAGTAGACATGGACAGTTGGGTTTCAGCTCTGTGTATAGGGTGAACAAAGAGGTATCTGACAAAACATAGAAAGACAAAAGGAAGAACCGACATAACATAGACACGTCATAAGGCAGAAACGATCATTTATAGAAAGACAATTAATAGAACGACAAAAGAAAGTTATCTACCTTTTGTCACACTCCATCAGAATTGCAGCAAACAGATATTTACCAGCCAGCCAGTGATTAGTTATTGAGCATCCGCTTACTGTCTCGCTTTAATCAACTTACTGTTATCACGACTATTGTTACCTGTGATATAAAGTACAAGTAATGCTGTTTTTATTGAAATAATATGAGTTAAGAGTACCTGTTCTCTGTGTACACTTTTTCATTCTTTCCTTCTTTATACCTGAGTTATGTATTTTGAAACTGTTATTTTAACCAAATGCGGACGCCGACGCTTAGGCCGACGACGGACACCAGGGATATGGCAATAGCTCCCCCTTAATTTCTAAAGGCGACCAAAAATGGCGGATTTTCAACTTTACCAACTTGGGAAGCCTTCGTTTTAAACAAACTTTATTTAACTTGTCATTTAGATTTGAACAGTTAGGCAGAATAGTTGGCAATGGAAATTTTACAATCACAAAAATAGGAAAGCCTCAAATTGGCTATAAAGGCTTTTCGTACAAAGTTTTTTTAGGATCAAAATATATATTTTCAAAGATCGTGTCAATAGAATTGTCTCCGCTTTTGATTTTTTGCTGTTTTTTTCCTGTGTTTTTTTCTATCTTACCGGTATTTTTCTATGTTGAGTCGTTCCGTCTTTTGTCACATCTATGTTATGTCCGGTCTATGTTTTGTCATGAACCC
Organism: Lucinisca nassula; assembly: GCA_963580285.1. NCBI lineage: Eukaryota > Metazoa > Mollusca > Bivalvia > Lucinida > Lucinidae > Lucinisca > Lucinisca nassula. The sequence goes on from OY757020.1 coordinate 8,954,021, forward strand.
AAACAAAGAGAAGTGGATATGCTGATCAACTTAAATTATTGAATTTGCTGTGCCAAAGCTGAAATATCTTGATCTGTGGCACTGCTCCTTCATGCTCCTTCAATGAAACTTCAGAAGGACATAGATAGATTAGGATGTTGGGCACGAAAATGGGACATGAGATATCAGCCCATTAAATGCAATATTATGCAGATAACAAGGAAGAGAACAAATAAAATTGATGGCTGCCCGATGGACCTGCAGGCTATGGTGGAACAGAAGTAGTGTTGGTGAAATGGAGGAGTTGCCATTGTTGGAGGCCCGTCGTGAGCAGTCCTCTTTAACCTTCTTGTATAAGATACACTCTGACACAGTGTCTCTAATAAAGATGAATACTTGACCCCTGTGACTCCTTCAACTCAAACAAGGGCATCAAAATTAAACAACAGTCAATGTCATAGGTACCAGGCCTATAGTGATGCCCTGAAGAAGTCTTTCTTCCCTAGAACTATTCCTCGGTGGAATAGTCTTCCCTCCTCTGTGGTACATGTAAAAACTGCAGAGGAGTTTAAAGCCCGCATGGAGTAGATTGGGACTCCTTCTTTCTTCCGGTTTCGCCTTAATCCCAGGAGGGGACACAGACACAGATGTTGTATATTACATACACTCCATTTTTGCAGGATGAAGGCCTACACAGTAATCATGTAATTACAGAAAGGTTCTTTAACCTGCACAGGGGATGGTTCTCCCTGCACAGGGGGCCTCCAGTTAATGTCCTGATCCAAAGGAAGGTGCACTTTATGACATTCACTTGGGTATGTTTACTAACCGGAATGGACCCAATAACCATAATGGACCTTTATTTTTGAATTGTAGGTCTTTTGATCATATTTATTCTGCTTATGAGTGTAGGTTGTCTTTCTAAGTATTTTACTTGCCAACCGCTGAAGGAAATACTGGATATTTAACCTGAAATAGTCTTAGCCTAGTCCGGTCATCCTATCCAGATAAAAATCGAGTAATCTCACATGTTCACAATAGAAATGACTTTATTACTAGAATCCTGAATAACGCCCAGTAATAGAGTGTATGCTAGAAATAGATTCTTTAATTGCTTTTGGGACTTGACAGAAAAAAATCTGTCCAGCTATATCACTGTCCAGCATCACTCGACAAGCCTCGAAATGCTGGACTGCATTTTTTTCAAGGAATTTGCCTATAATAGTGTCTATTATTGGCACAGAACTAAAAAAAAAATTCAGACGAAAAGTTGACCAATTCGCATTTCTGCACCAAACAGATTCTGGGTGCTCGTTAGAACTGCCCAACAGAAGCATTTCTAACAAATACCCACAATCTATGTTTTTGTGCAAGAATACAGAAATTAATGTAAACTGCTGTAAACCCCACTTTTCTCTATATTTGCAGAATTTGCAGAGGTATTCACATATTCAATTATTTCTAGAATCATGGGTATTCCAGACTTGCCTACCCCTTGGTACAGAAAATAGTAAGATCCCATAAAAATAGTAAGATTCAAATTTTATTTGTTAGGGTTTTAAATTATCTGATGCAAGGTCATAATAAGCTCATTCAAGCATTGCCTCGCATTTTTTCAGCTGATTCAGCTTTTCTTTTTTTCCTTGTTGTTATTGTATATCTACAAGGCATTTTACCCCTGCCTATGATCTCCTGTTTTTTTTTTTCCTTTGATAAGGCATCCATCTTGCCGCTCATACCAAAACGAATTTGTTAAATGAACTGCGATTGGAATACTTCCCTAATATTAGCCAATGAAACTTATTTTAATTTTGCAATGAGAGTAAGCCAGGAACGACAACTATTGTCTTGTTCCGGCATAAACACGCACTTACCCGAACTGAACAGAAATAATCGCGCTGATTTACCAATTTTTTTACACACACCGAAAATTGTACGGAATTCAGCCAGGATCGTAAGGTCGTAATTTGGACATGAAAATAGTAAGCCTTACGACCGAATAGTAAGGGTAGGCAAGTCTGATATTCGTAGGGAAGACAAATGACAAAAAAAGAGAAAGAAACGATGTACAGTTATCTATGACCCAGGACATTTCTTAATTTATTCTGCTGGGATGTGTTGTGCTGAAGCTGTATTTCACAGAGGTATTTCACAGGTATGGCACACGTCTGTTTAATCTTTGACGCTCGACTTATCATATTTTTAAATCTAATTACATACAAAATAAAAGTAGAGGCAATGATCAGGAATCCATACAATTAACCCACAGCTCCCATCAGAGACACCGAAGGGAAAGAAACACAAACATGAAGCAACAGACCCCAATCGAAACACCAACAGCGAAAAGCCAAAAGGACAGTTACTTTCCTACACAATGGCCAAACGGCTATCCAAAACAAAATAATATAAGCGACACAAACACCCAAAGACAAACCATAACAAAAATAAACCACAACAGAAGAACCGCTTTGGAACGGTCAGCGGCAACCAGAATTCCAATCTGTTCAGCCCAAAAAGCTTATGCAGCCTTTCCCCCTACCTGATAATGCTTCTCATGAAATTTGATCAAGACTGGCCATGGGGTATTAGAGATATTTTTATTTGAAATTGTTTACGGACACATGCATGCACGCATCCACACAAAGTCGTCTGCGCAAATTGTATTAAATAAACAACAACCAAAATGATACTTACCAATAATCTGTGATTTTACTAAAAGGCCCTTTACAAATCGGCGTGTTCACGTTAAAGTTAGAAAAGGTTATAAAGAGTACGGCCAATGGTAATGTCATTTGGCATAATTGTAATGCCTTTGGGAGCTAATATAATATTTTTTTAGGTCTAATTGGATAAAATAATAGTTTTAAAAGTCCATTCTGGTTATTCCATGTTGCAGTTATTTTCCATGTCCGTTGCAGTTATTGGGTCCATTCCGGTTAGTAAATGCACCACATTCATCCCTGCAAATGATGCCGATGGAGTGTGGTCTGACACCCAATTTTCACACCGCTGCCAGAGATCGAACCCGGGATCTAGCATCAGAGGCAAGTGCACTAACCACTGAGCTATCACGCTCAGAGGTGTGCATTTAAGTACACCTCATGGAGCAGATTGTAAATAGTTTTAAGGACTCATCCTGTGGGTTTTTTTTTTTTTCTTAATTTAGCGCACCACCCAACTGAGGTAATGGCCAAGCCTGACCGACTCGGCCCCCGCCCATAGGGGCTTGAAGAAATATATGGGCTGCATTATGCTTCCATGCAGGGCTGAATCCGGCCCGCACACTAGTACTGGTAAACCGCTTAGAGGATCTAAGCCTGTCCAGGAACCGCAGTGCGAGGCGGACTGTCCATGCTAATAAACCCTATTGGTTTCATTGGGCGACAGGGCTTGAGATGTCATTTCATCTCAATGTCGGGTAAAAGTCCGACAAAATTGGCAGCAATGTCTCCAAAATGACCTTTACAGTGTTGACGGGGACGTTAAACATAAAATCAAACAAATCAGTATATGAATCTGATGGACAAGTGTCACTTGTTCAGTGCATAATCTGAAACCAACTTACGAGATACGAAATACTTACGCTTTCTTTTTACTGGACGGTTCTGTAGCCATGTTAATCTGCAAAGTCGTGTCACCTGTGCTGAAAATGGTGTTTAAATTTGCATGTCACAACTTGATAAGACTCAAAGACTTTTATTCTGTCAAAATCACATAAACATTCGTCATCCGCCCAACCCGGAAGTGCAAAATGGTAGCACTTGTTTGTTGCGTGCATAGAACTACCGGAAAGCACTAAAATACCCGAAAGCAACCAAAAATACCGGAAAGCACATAGGATACCAAAAGGCGTGCAGCACGTTTTGTTTGTGGCGACTACAGAACAACAAGAAGCACCAGCGCTATGACAGAGAAACTTTTTTGGCAATCCCTACAGCAAAGGCGTTCCGAAGCAAAGGTGACCATGCTCTACAGGATCCACAGTGGTATTGTGGATATTCCAGCCAGCACCTTTCTCCATCCAACTGCCCTATTTACTAAAGGCTACTCAGCAAAGTTCCTGCTGCCATACTGACAGACAGATGTTTACAGAAACAGCTTCTTCCAAACTGCTGTTCGCCTATGGAATCAGTTACCGGAAGCACTGGTTACAGCCCCGTCGTTGGAGAGCTTCAAGGCGGGACTGGCTGCCATCCACTAGGCCACTCAAAGATTGTATCCTGTTTCAACTGCACCTTGCGCCTCAGAGCGACTGGGTATTCAAGAATTTCATAGGAAGTTTGTCTTGGTTCCAGCTGATAATGCCGCTAATAATGTGGTCGTTGCTTAACGGCATCACTATGTTAACACTCTTCAGCAAGAACTTGGTGGTACTAAGGCATGTGAACTTCAGCCTTTAGCTGTAGAGAGGGCTTTAGTTGATGACCACATTTGATATTCAGCCACCAAGTTTGCTTTCTGTGTTACAGAAGGCCAAGACAAGCTTCCTACGTTATATTGGTTACCTAAAGTTCATAAAAGACCATACTAATATGTTCTAATATGAAATAAAGGCACTGCCTTTTGAGCAAACACACTCATTTACACCCCTATCTATCTTCATATACTGAGTTTGTCATATTTGGCTAAAAAGGGATGTGTGTGTGTGTGGGGGGGGGGGGGGGTCGTAGGATGAGTCCTTAAAACTATTTACAATCTGATTAACAGGTTTGGTCGTCATGGACTTTGCTAGGGCCTTTGGCGGGGTGCCTCACGGAAGGCTATTACATAAACTGGAGTACTATGGGATAAGAGGATCCACGCATAGGTGGATTAGCTCATGGCTCTCTGGGCGCTCACAACAAGTTGTACTTGATGGCCAAGCGTCTGATCCAGTCCCTGTTTTATCTGGAGTCCCCCAAGGTTCGGTCCTTGGACCGGTCCTTTTCTTGGTTTTCATTAATGATCTCCCCGATAATATCAGGTCATCGGTCCGTTTGTTTGCTGATGATTGTGTCCTGTATAGGAACATATATTCTCCTTCTGACTGTCTTATTTTACAAGAAGACCTGGATCAACTTGCACAGTGGGAGGCCGATTGGCAAATGAAGTTCAATGTGGCCAAATGTCACTCAATGAGAGTGTCACGACACCCTCCGGACAAGCAAATTAAGTTTGACTATACTCTTCACCAGCAAGTTTTGGAGCATGTTCAATCCGCCAAATATCTTGGTATCACCATCACTGACGATCTTGATTGGGGTCAACATATCTCAGAGATTGCATCTAAAGCAACTAGGACCTTGGGATTCCTTAGACGGAACTTGGCTTTTGCACCTGGGCGGACAAAGGATATTGCATATAAAACATTGGTTCGCCCTCAACTTGGGTGTGCGTCGCCCGTTTGGCGTCCCTGTGTTAAGGCTCGGACTCAGCAGGTGGAGAAGGTGCAGAGGACAGCTGCTCGATGGACCTGTAGGCGATGGCGAAATGGAGGTAGCGTCGGTGACATGCTTAGTGAGCTGGAGTGGCCGTCCCTGGAGGCCCGTCGTGGGCAGTCCTCTTTAACCTTCTTCTACAAGATACACTCTGATCCAGTGTCTATTGATAAAGATAGGTACTTGACCCCTGTAACAGTGTCGACCCAAACAAGGGCATCAAAAGTAAACGACTCACAATATCGTAGATACCAGTCCTATAGTGATGCCCTGAAGAACTCTTTCTTTCCTAGAACTATTCCCCAATGGAATAGTCTTCCCTCCTCTGCGGTGAATGCCAAGTCCGCAGAAGAGTTCAAAGCCCGCACAGTGTAAGATTGGGACTCAGAGGTATGCGTTTTAGGATACCTCTGTTATGCAGATTGTAAATAGTTTTAAGGACGCATCCAGTGCCTCTCCTTTTTTTCAGCTAAATTCTAAATTTAGCCACCCAATCAACTGAGGTAATGGCCAGATATGACCGACTCAGTATAAGAAGATAGATAGATAGGTTAACAGGTATACTAAAACCCACGCCTTTGAGTCCAAATCTATGCTGTACGGTCTTTGAACTTCTATGCCGGTCTTTGAAGTCATATGCAGTCTTGGCATCAACCGCAGATGAGGGAATACTATATGATGAATAGTTCTGGGGGGGGGGGGGGAAGAAGTGGGAGAATGCTTTAGGGCGTCACTTTAGGCCTGGTACCTACGGTATTGTGTGTAATTTACTTTTGATGCCTTTGGTTGAGTTGAAACTGTTACATGGGTCGCGTATTTATCTTTATGGAGAGACACTATATCAGAGTTTATCTTATGGAGGACTAAGGTAGTTAATCTTAGTGTAGATCATCAAAAATATCAGTAGTGCCAGCGTGATTATTTACTGATAGCTCAGTGGTTAGTGCACCTCCCTCTGATGCTAGAGACCCTCGGGTTCCATTCCAGGGAGCGAAATAAAGTTTGGTATTCGAACATCATTTTAGGGCTGAATGCCACATAGTGCACCGTCCTTCGGCTCGGGACATTAACTAGAGACTCCCTGAGCAGAAAGAATCATCCCCTCTGCAGGTTAAAGATCATTTCCGTAAAGTAGGCGTGTGTCCTGCAAATCTCAAGTGTATGTACACCTGCAAGTAATAGTCAAGTGTGACCTATGCAATAAGGAGATTTTTTTTTTTTGGTTTGGGTTTTACGGCCCTTTCAAGATTATTTCATTCATATCGAGCCGATCGTTAATAAGAGGTGGGCGAAAACCGGAGTACCCGGAGAAAAACAACCTGGCCTTCCGTTGCAGAACTTGGGGAATTAATTTTGATGCACCTGTAAAAAGGCAAAACAACAGCCAAGGGAGATAACCAGCTGGTCTGAAGATGTTGAAGCATGATGGTAGAGACCATGATTAGACTTATCCTGGATTAGGTCCATCAGTATGGGACCCATATAGTACCCAGCCGCTTGAGACGGTGCAACGACGAGCAGCTTGGTTTGTCAGAGATGACTACCACACAACCAGCATTACCTCCCAAGTGATACAGCACCTTGGTCGACAAACTCATTAGCATTGGCATCAAGTCGTCAATGCTGGGCATGATCTACATGTATCTCTGGGCTTAGTGGACAGTCATGCTTGCAGGTTCTCCGACCCAAAAGCGGCGAACAGTAGGGGATACTCCCCAGCGTATACGGGCCGACATCTTCTGTCAACTCTCCTTCGTCGACAGGGACATCAGACTTAAGGGCCAACTTCCACAGAATATTGTCACTTCTGGGATCCCTATGGGCTTCAAAAGGAACTACATAAAAACTGTATTTAAAAGTTTTCAATATGTTCTGCTGTGAGGCAAAGGTGACGGGAGTCCAACTGATATTGACTTACAGTTGGACAAGGCCTGCTGTCCTTGCAGCAGGTAGGGGTAGCTGGGGAACATTGTTACTTCTTCTGTTTGTACTTTTTTTAATTCATTTTCCCCTTTCTCCCTCTTTCCCACACCTCCCTTCTCCTCTACTACCTCTTCTATCTCTGTAGTCCCTTTCTCTGAGAGACGACTCCAAATGGCCCATCTGGTTTGATGTGTCATTAAACCAAAACTATTGTTGAGCCTTCCCGCCGCTATGCACATGGCCTAAGTATGATGATGCTCCAGTGTTGGTCCTGTGTGCACTTCATGGGAAGAAATTAAATAGGGTGACCCAGTAAGTTTGCAGCATGGACACTAAAGTATCCTGAAGCACTAGCATTATGCTATGGATTTAGGGCTCACCATCATTTTGTAAATCTTGGAAAGGTAGAAATGCTCAGATAGCCAGGTAGCTCATTATGTCTCTTACTATTCCCAGGTCTTTATTGTACACCTCTGAGTGTTTGTGAAAAGTTTTAATTGTTTGGCCTGACGAGAAGCGCTTTCCTCCCAACCGAAAGCTCCGGCAAATGCTTCGGTAACTCGTGGGAGCAATCGCGGTGCTGGATTTTACCAGCTAACCTTTTCGGCTCAGTGCGTGACGTTGTTTCGAAACTTTCCCGCGACCAAACTTCAGCGTTTGACGCAACGGTTTCTCGAAGGTAGAAATCCGCAGGTAGCCAAATATTACTATTCCCAGGGCTTTATTTTATTTCCGAGTAATAATTTGTGAAAAGTTGTACTTTCATGGCCAGCAGAGAAGCGCTTTCCACCCTAACGAGAATCTCCGATAAATGCTCCGGTAACTCGTTGCTCCAAGCGCGGTGCTAGGTTTTAACCGGCTGACATTTTCGGCTCAGTGCGGTACGTTTTAGTTCATTGAAGCGCGCGACGCAGTTTCGAAACTTTCCCGCGATCAAACTTCAGCGTTTGATGCAACTGTCTTCGAAAATAGCTTTTTAAAATTATTTCGACGCTTTTTGAGTTTCCTTTGTAATGTGACTTGAGTGACTCTTTTTGGTTTGAGAAGCATTTTTTGGATGTGAATACAATTTTCATGAACTCTGTAAAGATGGCGGATTATCGCGAGAAATTGAACGAGATTCCAGGCAAGATTTGGGTGCCTAAGTATGTTGTTCAAGCCTCTCTACAGTAAAGCAAACACTTCAGGTGTTTGCTATAAAAGGGTTATCCTTTGGAAGCAAGGAATACACCACAGAACTAGAAAATATAAAGTGTACGTGTTTTCTGGGCAATACTAGCTAGTTTCGGCCAATTAGGCATCATCAGTGGCTTTCAAATATTTTCAAAATTCCACAATGGAATCAATGATCCCAAAGGACAAAACAATATAAACTACACTATGATGTAGGGCAGGGAGACTTTTTACGGCCGCCACACATTCCCAGACACCAGCTGTAGTGACGTCAAATATGTGCTGTAAAAGTGTTATCCTTTGGAAGCAAGGAATACACCACAGAACTGGAAAATATGAAGTGTACGCGTTTTCTGGGCCATACTAGCTAGTTTCGGCCAATTAGGCCTCATCAGTGACCCTCAAATATTTTCAAAATTCCACAATGGAATCAATGATCCCAAAGGACAAGAAAATATAAACTACACTATGATGTAGGGCAGGGAGACTTTTTATGGCCATCACAGATTCCCAGACACCAGCTGTAGTGACGTCAAATACGAGTACTGTTCAAATATGAATTCAAGTAGAACGTTTTCTCATGCACTAATGCGAAAATAACCTGGAAAAAATATCACAGCGTAGAAAAACATTTTACCTATACATTGATACCAAACCTGTTAAAATCCGTACACTTTAGCCATGTATATCGTTCGATAAACACTTTCTACTCTTGTATACTAATACAAAACATGGTTGGAAGAAGGTCAGAGTACGCCGTTGAAATACGGTCCTATATTAAGAATCGTTGTATTCTTGGTATACGGTGCAAAGACATTTTTGATGAAATATGTTCGGTTTATGGGCATAATGAAATGTCTTTTCCGACAGTTTTTCGTTGGTGTAAGAAATTCAGCTGTGGGCTAGGCTCAACAGAAGATGCACCACACGATCGTCGGCCGAAAAGAGCAACATCTGCCAAGATGGTTGCTAGAGTGAAAGAAATAGTTGCTACCGATGCACGATACACAACTAGGCAAATAGCTAGTATGGGTGGCATCTCATTAGGAGCAGCTCATAAATTCTGAAACGGGATTTGAAAATGAGAAAGATCTGTGCTAGATGGATTCCCTATCTGTTGACAGATGAGCAGAAAAAAACACGCGTTCAGTGCGCCAAGAAGTTGCTTAAAAAGTTTCCAAATTACAATGCACGGTCTTTCGCTAATGTCGTCACAGGTGACGAGACATGGGTTCACTTTTTTCAGCCAAAACGAAAGATTCAGAACAAAATATGGGCAACAAAGTATTGCAAAAGACCATGCATTGCAAAGCGGACCATGAGCGTCAAGAAGGTAATGTATGCAATATTCTTTTCAAATTAGGGCCCTGCTATTCAGGTTGCTGTGCCTAAAGGCAAAACTGTAAATGCGAAGTTTTACAAGAATAAAGTTCTTCGAAAATTAAAGAAATATATCAAAAACCAAAGACCCGCAACTGGTTTGGCCAATGTCAGATTGCTACATGACAATGCGCCATCGCACAGGCGTTTAATGTGCAAGACTATCAGAAGCAGGAAAAGGTTGTTGAACTCCCCCACCCCCCGTATTCCCCTGACCTTGCCCCGTGTGATCTTTTTTTTTTGTTCCCGCGGCTGAAAAATACCTTTCTTGTCGAAAATTTGTACAGCGCAAACACCTCGGTTCTGCAATATTCCAGTGCCTTCATAGTATACCTCGAAAAGACTACCAAAATGCATTCAATGATTGGATCAGAAGACTGAAAGTTTGTATATCTGTTAAAGGGGACTAGTTTGAGGGGACAAAATAATTTTTTCATCGAAATCTATCACGGAATCATTTTTATGTGCTTAGTTGTATTCATATTTGAACAGTCCTCGTATGTTCTATAAAAGGGTTATCCTTTGGAAGCAAGGAATACACCACAGAACTGGAAAATATGAAGTTTACGTGTTTTCTGGGCCATACTAGCTAGTTTTGGCCAGTTAGGCCTCATCAGTGACCCTCAAATATTTTCAAAATTCCACAATGGAATCAATGATCCCAAAGGACAAGAAAATATAAACTACACTATGATGTAGCATGGTTTATTGCAAATTCAAGCTCTTGTACCACCACTGAACTCTCCAAATTATTAACTTCATGTTTTACTGCCATCAAAAAACATGTGATAAAATATTGCGACAAAGTCTTCGAAAGATCAGGTAGAAATCTGTTTTGGTCTATGAAAATTCTAATGAAGTTTTAAATAAATTGAAATCCAGGCGTTTTCATGCTACAAGTATGTCTATTATAACTTTTCCACCCTTTACACTACACTTCCTCATAAACTTATAAAAGAAAAACATAATGATTTAATTGAATGGACATTTCATAGGGAAGACTCCCTCTATCTTGCATGTAATGTAAGAAATGCTTTTTTCACTTCCGAAATTTATACTTTCCTGAGTGACCTTTTCTTACTAGTTTGATCAAAACATCATCCAGATATTCTGGTTAAATTTAATTACGACTAAACAAAAGCTGTAGCCTTTAGAGATTGAACAGGTCTTTTGCTGTCGAGTCCTCACCGTTGTTCATCTCTGTGGTTGTTTGATTTTTGTGTTCACAGAGATGTTGCACTCATGAGTCGGGAGGCCTTCGTGCGGACTGAACAAATTATTTGTCTTAATCGCGACGGAATTAGGGGCGAGGATTGTGGCCACGTAAAATCGATTTAAGCCCCCAGTGGAATTCGTTTCCGCTGACCGTTCCAAGGCGGTTCTTCTGTCGCGGTTTATTTTTGTTATGATTTGTCTTTGGGTGTTTGTGTCGCTTATGTTGTTTTATTTTGGATAGCCTATTGGCCATTTTGTGGGAAAGTAAATGTCCTTTTGGCTTTCCACTATTGATGTTTCTATTAGGTCTGTTGTTTCATGTTTGTGTTTCTTTCCCTTTGGTGTCTCTGATGAGAGCTGTGGGTTGATTGTATCGATTCCTGATCATTGCCTCCACTTCTATTTATGGTCATGTCAGAAAGTGTGTGAAGCTCTCACCTTTCTACTTGACAATATTTACATAAGATTTGGTACTAAGTTATTTAGACAAGTTCTGGGTATTCGGATAGGCACTAATTGCGCACTCCTTGTGGCTGTTTTTGTTTTGTTATGAGAAAGACTTCATGATGTTCCTTTCTGCTGAAAACCAGTCTGAAATTATTGAAGCTTTGAGCTCCACTTCTAGATATTTGGATGATTTATTAAATATTGATAATACCTATTTCGATTGTTTGATCAGTAAAATTTACCCACCAGAACTTCGGTTAAATAAAGCAAATTTTTCTGATACCGAGGACCCTTTTTTGGATTTACATCTGTCTATTGTTGATGGGTTTGTTTCGTGAAAAATTTATGACAAACGTGATGATTTTGATTTTGAGATTGTAAATTTTTCTATTTTGGATGGTGATGTTCCTCGTGCGCCATCCTATGGCGTTTATATTTCGCAATTAATTCGATTTGCCAGAGTGTGTAGTTATGTAACTGTTTTCGACTCTCGTATTAAATTGTTAACGGCTAAACTTTTTAAACAGGGTTATCGGTGCCATAAATAACGCAAAGCCTTTTCAAAATTTTATAGACGTAATTCTGATTTAATATCAAAATTCAATATTGGACTTAAATCTCTTCTGCAACAAGGTCAATCAGAACCCGAATTTTATGGTGACTTAGTATATAAATTCAGAAAAATATATAACCGCAATTACTTCAGCACCCAATTTCATAAAATCATTCTTCGATATAAAAAGATTGGGTACAACATAAATGTTATACGACAGACTGCATGTATGGTAGTTAACCCAATCACGGTTGACAACTTTGCTTCCCTCTTTAATTGCACGCCGGTGGGCCAGGCCTCAGATTCTATTGCGGTTCCAGCGTAAAGGCTTATTGAGAATTAGAGAGATCTAATTCAAGGTAATGTTGGTTGGTGCCTGATGCTCTGTCTCTGGTCGGGCCCATCGCAGTCTAACTGTTGGTTTTCTTTTGCTCCAGCATTTCAGTGGTTTCTTGCTGTCGAGTCCTCACCGTAACTTAATCTCTGTTGTTGTTTAATTATTTCTGTTCAATGAGATGTTCCACTGATTATTTAGGAGGCCTTCATAAGGACTGAACAAATTATTTGTCTAAATCGTGGCCAAGTAAAATCGATTTAAGCTCCCGACGTGGAATTTGTTTCCGCTGACCGTTCCAAGGCGGTTCTTCTATCGCAGTTTATTTTTGTTATGGCTTGTCTTTGGGTGTTTGTGTCGCTTATATTATTTTATTTTGGATAGCTTATTGGCCATTTTGTGGGAAAGTAACTGTCCTTTTGGCTTTCAGCTATTGATGTTTCCATTAGTGTCTGTTGTTTCATGTTTGTCTTTCTTTCCCTTTGGCGTCTCTAATGGGAGCTGTGGGTTGATTGCATCGATTCCTGATCTTTGCCTCCACTTCTATTTTGTATATACACCAAGAACGTCGATGCCACAGAGTGGGCCCTGTTTTTTAACCTAAAGAAGAAGAAGGTGAAAGCCTACACAGTAATCGTGTAATTACGGTAGGGATCTTTTAACCTGCACAGGGGATGGTTCTCCCTGCACAGGGGGCCTCCAGTTAAGTTCCGATCAGAAGGACGGTGCACATTATGACATTCATCTATGCAAATGATGCCAATGGAGCGTGTTCGTACACCCATCACGAAAACACACCTTTATAATTTTGACCCCCCTTGAACCCAACTTTTATATAGTAAAACTGGGGTTTTCAGGGGTAAACCTTATTTTTCTTATATCTGCTCTAAAATATAGATTGAGCAGAAATAAGAAAAATATCACAATTTTTCATCTTAAAATATTCGTTTTATCATGTTTATTGGCGGTAAAGTTTATAATGTATTTGTATAGGCGTGTTTTCGTAATGGAAATTTTATCGCCGCTGCCGGGGATCGAACCCGGTACCTCTAGCATCAGAGGCAAGTGCACTAACCACTGAGCTATCACGCTCCATCGCTAGAAAATTGCATTTAAATGCAATATGTAACATATCTTTTATATATATTTTAAATGCAATATGTAACATATCTTATATATATATATATATATATATATATATATATATATATATATATATATTAAATGCAATATGTAACATATCTTTTATATATATTTTAAATGCATATCTTTTATAAGCTGGAACAATTTTGGTTGCTCTCTGGACTTCTTAAAATCCTATCTTGCGCTTTTGTTGCAATGGTAAGTATGCCCCACCCGATATTTGTTCGTCATGATTACCTATCAGTCTATCGTCATATACCGGGTGTAGAAACCCTTTGGAAAAAGGGAATATAGTAAGAGGTGATTTTATTTAATTTTTTTTCTTTTTTATTTATTTTTAGTGGCGGGGTTGGGGGGGGGGGGGGGTGAAAAATCCATGCAATCTTGTTAGAACATGAACTTAATTTGGTATTGAAAAGTAGAATGGCTCTGTTTTCAAAACATTTTCACAAGGCCTTATTTTCCGTACTTGATTCTTTTGTATCAATCAGGACCAATTTAATGTCACTGTTCATGAGGTGAATATTGTTCATGCAGATTAAATGAATACTGCTTAAAGATGAAACTAAGCTATTTCTGTACTTATGTATACTTACTTAAGGCATTTTGTTAAGAATAATAGCACCAGAAGCTCTATACCCCACCCCCCTTAAAGTATTTCCCCCAAATGGCCAAAGGTAGTTTAGGTCGTAGTACCAAAGCGTTAATCCAAAATCGTTAATCCATAGACAAAATGGCAAATTTCAATGTTCAGATCAACAGACATGGACTCCAGGAGAGTGTAATCAGGCGTCCGCGGATATTAAGCATTACTTGGTAAGCAAGCTTCGCCCACCATGCCCATCGACCCGAACGAAGAAAAGGTGTAAATGCCGAGAAGGGTATGTCCGAGATTTTGGAAGTCTTTCTATGGCTTTCCATTGGCAAACATATCAGAAATAATTCTGGAAATGGCCACATTGTACGGATCCACAAGATCATGGTGCCTCCCATAGAACTTCTTTAGTGTTGATACCAGTTTGGTTTTTTGATACCCCTGGCATAACAACCTGGTAGTGAGCACCTTCCCACGTTCCATAAAGTCCTGATACTTGGAACAGGCTCTAGCATAACGGATTAACTGTGAAACGTAAACTCCATATGCTGGTGCAGACGGGATATTACTGCTCAGGAAGGGAAAGTTAATAATGGAAAAAATGAAGTCATCTCGTTTATCGTACAGCCTAGTAGTAAGCTTCCCGTTGCCAATATAGAGATAACAATCCAAGTATGAGGAGGAGGTTGCTGTCTCGGTTGTGTCCTTAATTTCAAGTTTTGAAACCTAAACAAAGGAAGGCCATAAGGACAGTTTTTTTCCCACAAAATGGCCATATGGCCATCCAAAATAAAAAGACACAAGTGCTACACACAGTAAGTAACAAACAACAACATAAATAAACCGCCACAGAAGAACCGCCTTGGAACGGTCAGGGGAAAGATTTCCGTTGTGGGGCTTAAATCGATTTTACGTTGCCACAATCCTCGCCCTTACTTCCGTCGCGATTAAGACAAATAATTTGTTCAGTCCGCATGAAGGCCTCCTAACTCATCAGTGCAACATCTCCGTGAACACAAAAAAAAATCAAAGAACCACAGAGGTGAGACAACGGTGAGGACTCGACAGCAAGAAACCACTGAAATGCTGGAGCAAAAGAAAACCAACAGTCAGACTCCGATGGGCCCGGCCAGAGACAGAGCATCAGGCACCAACCAACATTACCTTGAATTAGATCTCTCTAATTCTCAATAAGCCTTTACGTTGGAGCCGTCATAGAATCTGAGGCCTGACCCAACGGCGTGCAATTAAAGAGGGAAGCAAAGTTGCCAACCGTAATTGGGTAAACTACCATGCATGCAGTCTGTCGTATAACATCCATGTTGTACCCAATCTTTTTATATCGAAGAATGATTTTACGACATTGGGTGCTAAAGTCATTGCGGTTATATATTTTTCTGAATATAAATACTAAGTCACCATAAAATTCGGGTTCCGAAGACCTTGTTGCAGAAGAGATTTTAGTCCAATATTGAATTTTGAAATTAAATCAGAATGGCGTCTATAAAATTTTGAAAAGGCTTTGCGTAGTTTATGGTACCGATAACCCTGATTAAGGAGTTTAGCCGTTAATAATTTATTACGAGTGTTGAAGTCAGTTACATGACTACACACTCTATCAAATCGAATTAATTGCGAAATATAAACGCCATAGGATGGCGCACGAGGAACATCACCATCCAAAAAAGGAAAATTTACAATCTCAAAATCAAAGTCATCGCCTTTATCATAAATTTTTCACGAAACAAACCCATCTACAATAGATAGATGTAAATCCAAAAACGGGGCCTCGCTATCAGAAGAATTTGCTTTATTTAACTGAAGTTCTGGGGGGTGAATCTGACAGATCGAACCATCGAAATAGGTATTATCAATATTTAATAAATCATCCAAATATCTAGAAGTGGAGCTAAAAGCTTCAATAATTTCAGATTGGTTATCAATGGAAAGCGACAGCATGAAGTCTCTTTCATAACAATAGAAGAACAGATCAGCCACAAGAGGTGCGCAATTCGTACACATCGGAATACCCACAATTTGTCTAAATAACTTAGTACCGAATCTAATATAAATATTTTCAAGTAGAAAGGTGAGGGCATCACACACTTTCTGACATGACCAAAGTGTATAAAGCTTATGCTCTTTAGAAGTGAAAAATGCATTTCTGACAATACATGCAAGATAGAGTGAATCTTCTCTGTCAAAAGCCCATTCAATCAAATCATTAAGCTTTTTTTTATAAGATTATGAGGAAGTGTAGTATACAGAGTGGAAAAATCGTAAGTAGACAGAGTTAAAGCACGAAAACGTCTGGATTTCAATTTATTTAAAATCTCATTCGAATTTTTTATAGACCAAAACAGATTTCTTGCTGATCTTTCAAAGACTTTATCACAATATTTAATCACATGCGTTTTAATAGCAGTAAGACAGGATGTTAATAAATTAGAAAATTCAGTGGTAGTGCAAGAGCTAGAATTTGCGATAAACCGTGCTTTGTAAGGTCCTTCCTTTGTTTAGGTTTCCATTATGGTCTGGTCGCTTAATGTTTGTATTTCTTTCCCTTTGGTGTCTTTTATGGACGGAGTAAGTTAATTGTATCAATTCCTGATCTTTGTTTTACTTCTACTTTTTATGAAGTTTTGGTAACCAGTATAGCGTAGGAAGCTACGCTATACAGTGTTGTTTGTTACTTACTGTGTGTATCACTTGTGTCTTTTTATTTTGGATGGCCATATGGCCATTTTGTGGGAAAGTAACTGTCCTTATGGCCTTCCTTTGTTTAGGTTTCCATTATGGTCTGGTCGCTTAATGTTTGTGTTTCTTTCCCTTTGGTGTCTTTGATGGGTGGAGTAAGTTAATTGTATCGATTTCAGATCTTTGTTTTACTTCTACTTTGTCTTGGCCTTCGGTAACACACACAGCAAACTTGGTGGATGAATGACAAACATGTTTATCTACTATAGCTCTCTCTTCAGCTTAATGCTGAAGTTCATAGGCCTTAGTACCACCAAGCTCCTGCTTAAGCGTGTTAGCATAGTGGAGCCGTCACACAACGACGACGTTGTTAGCGGCCTTGTCTGCAGGGGCCAAAACAAACTTCTCATGAAATTCTTGAATACCTAGTTTAAGATGACGTAAAGATGTCTTGGGCTTAGGAGGTAATAAGTTAGTATTTTGAGAATAGAAAGAAATGCGTTTATTCACTAGTTTTAAAATGCTAAGTTTCCAGTCCTTAAGGGCTTTATGCTCAACATACTCTCGGTTACACCTTCGATTACCGAATTCATTCAAGGAAGCAGCGATTTCATCTCTACATTTACTGAAATCAATTTTAGAACGAAACCGATATTTCGATCCTTTAGAAATTCTATTCCTTATCCTAGATTCAGGAATAATTTTCAAATTGCCAGTAATTACATGACCAGCAGCAGGATAGCAATACACTGAGTTTTTACAATCACATGAATCAGGAGTATTAGTATCAATATCAAGATCTGAAACAAGTTTATTGGAATTAAAAATGATAGATCTAACAGGTTTGTTATATCTATAGCAAATTATAGGTGTTTCAGTATTTTGAAAATAAGCAGGGCGTTTCTTGCCTGCTTTGAGGAGACCTTGTACAAACTCCGCCTCATACGAGTACAAGAACAAGTCGGCAAGCAACGGTGCACAATAAGTACCCATTGGTATGCCAATTGTTTGCTGAAATAATAGGCCACTGAACTCCACGAAAATATTGTCAATTAGATATTCCAGCATCCTTATGACATCTGCATCAGTGTACTTTTGTGGTGCATCAGAGTGATCTTGAACGAAGTATGTGTCTTTGTAGCCAAAGACAACATACTGGTAGCGACGGTTACCATTCTTGTGGAAAAAACATTGATTTATGATTTGTTGAGTTTAGATTTCAATTTATCATGAGGAATAGTTGTGTAGAGCGTTGAGAAATCGAAAGATTTTATGCTGTTTACTGAGAGAAAAGACTGTGAATGAAGATGTTCTAGAAGCTCTTTAGAGTTTTTCAAGATCCACATCTGATTCACACCACTCCTGGCATATGCAGTGTCACAATATTTCTGAAGGCCATCTTTAACTGCAGTAAGGATTCGTGTTAGGATTTGTGAAAGAGGCTTGGTTGAGCACTTAGCTGAACCCACGATATATCTCTGCTTGTACGGATTCTTATGAAGCTTAGGAATCCAGTACAACTTGGGAAGTTCCATATCTTCCTCTGGGAGGGACATTCCAAACGAAAGCATCACCGATTCGTGGTTTCGTAGAATTTCATCTTTGGACAGTTTATATAGTGTGTTTTGCAAACAAACACAATATTGTTAGATGCCTTGTCAGCTGGAACAACGACAAACTTCTGACGGATTTCAGCTAACTCAGCAGCAACATCTGGATTATCAAATACCGAATAATGTCGGCGAGACATGGTTCTGCTGAGTACTGTTATACGTCTGTTTACCAAGGCCATTACTGATTTTACCCATTCGGAGAGGGTGTCAACCTCCGCATCCTCTTTCCTAGCCCAGCGCCGTGCATACTCTTCAACAGAATCCAAAATTAATTTGGAATTCTGTTTCCAAGTAAAAGACTTTGGTTCCCTGTATTTGGGGCCTTTTGAAAGAATGTCTCGAAGTTTGTCATTTCTAACAATATTGAGGTCTCCTGTAACGATGTGACCTGCTGGATTGTAACAAAAATCTGAGACATTACATGAACATTCGGAGGGGTTTTGGGCAATGGTCTCGGTATCTATACCTTGCAGCACGGTTTTGTAATTGAATATTTTGGGTGCAATCGGAGTAGAATAACTGTAGGAAATAATTGGTGGGCTCTTGTTTTTGAAATAAGCTGGTACGTTTGAAGTCACTGTTTTATTGTTCAGAATATTGCCAATGTTAACGGCGTCAAGACCTTTATTTCTGAATTCAAGCTTCAGAAAGTCACGAGGTGGAGTCTCTTCTGGAGAAACTGTTTGTACTAGCTTGTACAACCGAAACATTGCAACATCCGCAATAATAGCAACCAGCTTATATTCAGGAGAGTTTGGATCGAACATGTTCACTTCCAAAGCTTCTTTCTGCAAAGAGCGAAGTTTAGTAACCGGCAGCTGATACAGTTTGGTACGAATATGATGAAGTCCTAAATGTTGCTGGACGTGTGGAAGGAGATTGTCGAATGTCACATCAGCATGAAAATTCTGACGGTTATAGTGCCGATGTCCATGACTACTCCTACGTCGTTGAGAGCTACCAAAGAGCCTCATCACATTGACCAAGCTGCATCCAGGGCTGGTAAGATTTCCTACAGAGTCTATCTTGTCATTGCAACCGTAGGGGGCTGCAGTGCCTAATTCTCTAATCCAGAACTCCTCACGTTTTCTACGAAGTGGTGTGCTCAAGCTGTGATTATTAGTAGGGTGGTATTTTTTTCCAATATTCTTACCCTGAAGGACAAACTAGAACGATCTGCTAGATTGAAATGTTGGTATAACAACTGATTGCCTCCATTATTCACTTCATATCTGCGACCAGACATTCTAGTACGCAGTTATCCTTTTGTCTCACCTACGTATATCAGTCCGCAAAGTGAACACTCCACTCCATAGACAACATTTGAGGACTTACAGTTGAGATCGTCCCAGCTCCGTGTGTGGTATGTTTTATTAGTGAGTCCACTAGTTAATAAAAAATCAAAAATGAGTTCCCTTAAGAGCAAAGAAAACATTCATAAGAAAGAAGATGGGTCATACTACGTAGTTTCGGCTAATAAAGCCTCATCAGTGACCCTGTAATGATCCGGCAAAGAAAGCCAGAGGAAACATACTGCAATTTAGCGAATTTCCAATAGGCAAGCGATTCAAAGACTGATATAAATCAAAATGAGGCCCAAATAATTAAAAACCTGTCTAGAATATGAGTCTAAACCAATAGTTTATTTCTGATTTCTCAGAATATTCACGCTGATCTCAAAGGACCAAAAGTAAAATATAAACTGCA
This sequence comes from Lucinisca nassula, assembly GCA_963580285.1. Taxonomy (NCBI): domain Eukaryota; kingdom Metazoa; phylum Mollusca; class Bivalvia; order Lucinida; family Lucinidae; genus Lucinisca; species Lucinisca nassula. Next base: position 8,974,197 of record OY757020.1, read on the forward strand.
CTATGGTTGATGTACGGGGAGACGTACTTTATATCCGTGATCAAAATTTTACAAGTTTTACAATTTTTTGGATTGCATGATGTTATATTGCAATGTGGCTCACTGTCATCAAATTTCATAATATCACGTAATTTAACTGTACAGTTTTTGATGTGTAAACATCACCATCACGGTACCAAAGGGATTTGTCATTAGACTGTAAGTATGCCATTTCTTGTATATCTTTCAGCAGTATTTTAGGGGCACCTAATCGGACTGCAGATCCCGTGCCCTTGGAACCTGCAGGAAATGTATGTTCGGGTTGACTTGTCGCTGAAGCAACCTTTGATATTCGGGACCTTTTATAGTGGGCGTCGTCCCAGCCACTATCTTATCTATGTATTTGTGTCTGACCATGTTTAAAATACTAGGTTGACGGTGCCCTCGGGGACGGACAGACCATCCACCAGGCAGAGACACCAGCCTAGTGGTGAAAAGTAGTTAAGGTCGTAGTACCAAAGCGTTAATCCAAAATCGTTAATCCATAGACAAAATGGCAAATATCAATGTTCAGATCAACAGACATGGACTCCAGAAGAGTGTAATCAGGCGTCCGCGGATATTAAGCATTACTTGGTAAGCAAGCTTCGCCCACCATGCCCATCGACCCGAACAAGAAAAGGTGTAAATGCCGAGAAGGGTATGTCCGAGATTTTGGAATTAAAAATCAAAAATGAGTTCCTTTAAGAGCAATAAAAACATTCATAAGAAAGAAGATGGGTCATACTACGTAGTTTCGGCTAATTAAGCCTCATCAGTGACCCTGTAATGATCCGGCAAAGAAAGCCAGAGGACACATACTGCAATTTTGCGAATTTCGAATAGGTAGTCGATACAAAGACTTATATAAATCAAAATGGGGTCCAAATAGTTAAAAACCTGTCTAGTATATGAGTCTAAACCAATAATTTATTTCTGATTTCTCAGAATATTCACGCTGATCTCAAAGGACCAAAAGTAAAATATAAACTGCACTATGGTTGATGTACGGGGAGACGTTTTACGGCCGCCACACGGCACAACACCAGCTGAAGTAAAGTCTTCCAAAATGATTATTACTATATGCATAAGGAAAAAGCTGAATGTTTCAATGAATACTTTACTTCTATTTCGACATTAAACGATGACAATTTTTCTTTACCACCCGTTTAGATAAAAAGTGTAAATAAATTATTAAATATTTCATGTACACCTCCTGAAATCCAAACGTTGATTGAGATCTTGAATCCAAATAAGGCTAACGGACCGGATGGAATTAGTAATAAAATGTTAAAACCAATAGCTAAGGCAGTTTCAATACCGCTGAGCATCTTATTTAATAGATCATTTAGAGAAGGTAAATTTTTAGACATGTGGAAACATTCGAATCTTATTCCGTTGCCAAAAAAGGGTGATAACTCAGAGCCATCTAATTTTCGTCCTGTTTCTTTCTTTACTAAGTGGTATAGGAAAACTTCAAGGACATATTGTATTAAAAAATATGCATAACTTTCCAATTGAAAATAAACTTAATATATAACTTCCAATCGGGTTTCTTACCTAGCCATTCAACAACATTTCAATATATGTCAGGCCATAGACAATAACCAATATGCTTTCATAGTATTTTGCGATGTTTCCAAAGCATTTCAAAGGGTTTGGCACAAGGGACTTATTTTTAAATTACGCCAGTATGGCTTCGATGGCAATTTACTTAATTGGCTTTCAGATTATCTATCTGATAGGAAACAAATAGAAGTTATCAAGTCGTGTATGTCTGATTTTAAAATATCAATGCTGGAGTTCCTCAAGGGTCCTTGTTTGGCCCACTCTTATTTTTAATATACGTGAATGACATATCTGAGTCGTTGCTAAGTTTGACAAGGTTATTTGCAGTGGATAGTTCTTTATTTTATTCAGCATATAGTATTGCTGATATTGAAGGTATTATTAATTATGGTCTTCATATTTTAGTTGCATGGGCAAAACAGTGGCTTGTAAAGTTCAATACGCTGAAAACAGAAGCAATGCTTTTTACTTTAAAAGTGTTTGAAAATTTTCCAAAGATAATATTCAACGACATTGAAATTAAATTTGTAGATAATTACAAACATTTAAGTTTGACACTTAGCCGCAATTGTAAGTGGCATACACATATTGATAATATTTTAAATAGTGCGGCAAAAGTTGTTGGTATTATGAGAAAGTTAAAATTCACGCTAAATAGAATAGCCTTAAACCAAATTTATAACTCATATGTACTACCGATATTTGAATAACCTTCTTTAGTATGGGATGGTTACACAGAACAAGATTCTAATGCTTTGTAAAATTTACAAATTGAATCGGCCAGAATTGTAACTGGACTGACAAGGTCGGTTTCACTCGAATTATTATACAAAGAATGTGGTTGGACTTCTTCATCGGAAACAGAAACTAAATTTCATGTAAAGAACAATTAATGGGCAAGTCCCCTCGTATATTGTTGATCTCATTCCTCCTGCCATAAGAGAAACCACTAATTATCCACCCAGAAACCGCGATAACATCTCTGTTCCTTTCTGCAAAACAGAGCTATTTCGAAATTCTTGTATTCCATCTTCTCTGTCATTATGGAACGACTTGGACGAGAATTTACGCAATAGCTCTTCTCTTAATTCTTTTAAAGATGAAAGTAAACGTCATTATTCAATTACAGAGGGAGTACCAAAATACTATATTCAAGGTGATAGATTTTTATCTGTAATGCATGCTAGAATACGTCACAAATGTGGTAACTTGTTCAGTGACATATATACTAACCATTTATTAATTAATCCTGCATACCAATGTAACTTAGAAAATGAGTATGCTGAACACTACTTTTTTCGTTGTCCGAAAAATGTAAACCAGCGAGTAAAACTGTTTACCGAAACTCGAAACTTTAACCCTCCTAATTTAGATATTTTACTTTATGGTATTACACAGCTACCATTCGAGGAGAACATGGTTATTTTCAATGCTGTACATACATACATCAAGAATACTGGTAGAGTTTCCAGTAACTAATAAGATGATACATCGAATCATTTATGTGTGATGATCTATATCATACCGCTGAATCACCAAACCACAACCATTCTGCGTAGACACACACTTTATTTATTTATTTTATTTATTTATTTCACCAAATACTGCTAAAGTATAAATGTTAATAATTTATATGTTTGTCATTGTCACGTGAATGTTACTATGTAGAGGAAGGGTCGCAACTAATATTGTGAGAACTTGTGACCCAACCGCATTGCATGCATGTTTTGTCATGTACTGATGCAATAAAATACATGTGCGTTTAAACTGAACTACTTACTTAATGAGAAGAAATCATAATCAAAGTATATGCCATTATTAGACAATATTCACGGCCCAATATTTACACAAATAAGGGACCCTGTATATAATATGAAAGAAATATCTAATAACTTAATCAAAATTTAGCTACTGTACAACACCATGGTTTCATTCGCTTTATTTGGAGACAGTTATATTTCTAGACCTAACGAAATTTTGCTATTAAGTCTTGAAGGTAGGCATATTCTCTCTCTCTCTCTCTCTCTCTCTCTCTCTCTCTCTCTCTCTCTCTCTCTCTCTCTCTCATTTCCTCTACACTGTAAAGATATGTGTACCAAGCTAATACAAAACCCAAACATAATACTATTAATGCATAAAAATGAAGATGATCTGTATATCTTTGAGTATAAAAAGTCCGTTGACTCTGATATCCTATGGGCAGTTTTAATTTACGCTCGGTTGATCTGTGCTAGAAAATATTTTGTATCCATGACTACTGGACTATCCATACAACGAATCCAGTGCTCAAGACAAATGTTCTATATTTTACATGGGTGCCCATCAAGGTCTCTGATCAGCCGGTGCATTCGCGCAGTCTGATCAGAAGTCAAACCAACTGACAGAAACCATCCATTGCTACGGTTCTGATCAGACGCACAGGAAATTAAAAAGAAGAAGTTGTAGTGCTACGGCTCATTATGAAATACCTTGACTGTGGATTAACGACTGAATACCTGTTAAAGTTTAGCACATTTAGATAATTGGATCAATTGTTGGCACGTGCCTAATGTCATTTAACACTTTAACATGCCAATCACAACAATTGTCGTCTGCAGTCAAAGTTGAAAACAGTGTGGTCCCAGATCAGACAGTTCCTTTAAATCTGGTAGTGATTTTTGTGTGAAAATATATAAGTAAAGATGCTACAAACGACAAAAAAGCAGGATTGCTCTCCCAGAAAACATGTGCACTTCATATTTTCCAGTTCTGTTTCTTGCTTCCAAAGGGAATCCCTTTTATAGAACATATTTAACGTCACTACAGCTGGTGACTGGGAATGTTTGACGGCCGTAAAAAGTCTCCCGGACCTACATCATAGTGCAGTTGATATTTTCTGGTCCTTTAGGATCATTGATTCCATTGTGGAATTTTGACAATAATTGAAGGTCATTGATGAGGCCTAATTGGCCGAAACTATCTAGTTTGGACTAGAAACATGTACACTTCATATTTTCCAGTTATGTGGTGTATTTCTTGCTCCCAAAGGATAATAGAGGTGAAGGCAATGATCAGGAATCGATACAATCAACCCACAGCTCCCGTCAGACACATCAAATGGAAAGAAACACAAACATGAAACAACAGACCCCAATGGAAACATCAATAGCGGAAAGCCAAAAGGACAGTTACTTTCCACAAAATGACCAACTGGCTATCCAAAACAAAATAATATAAGCAATGCAAACACGCAAAGACAAACCATAACAAATATAAACCGCGACAGAAGAACCGCCTTGGACCGGTCAGTGAAACGAATTCCACTTGGGGGGGGGGGGGGGGGCTTAAATCGATTTTACGTGGGTGGCACAATCATCGCGCTTACTTTCGTCGCGATTTAGACACATTATTTGGTCAGTCTGCATGATAGCCTCCTAACTCCGAGTCATCATTAGCAACATCTCCGTGGACACAAAAAAAATCAAACAACCACAGACATGAAACAACGGTGGGGTCTCGACAGCAAGAAAACACTGAAATGCTGGAGCAAAAGAAAACATCTCTATATAAGGAAACCCTTTTAAAAATCTTCTTGTCAGAAACCAGAAGACATTTACGACAGAGAACCAATCTACAACTTATCTTCCCTAGTCCCGCACTGCATGACCTAATCAAAGACTGTAGGTCATGAAACAACTAAACTCGTCATACGTAATGAATATGGCGAAGACAGCCGATTATCAGAATCAGAATCAGAAATGATTACTGGTGACACGTCAAATGACATTCATACACCAGGACCTGTGATATGGGAAGTTAGTCCCTAGCTCTAACCAAAGAGGTAAACTTAGCTACATAATCCTCAGCACCTTCAGCCGTCGAAATAATCGAATCGGGAAGGGCATTCCAATCTCTAATGGTTCGGGGGAAGAAAGATTCTTTAGAAATGTCCGTTCGTGCAGTAAGGGTCTGAAACGTCATTGAATGGTGCTTTCTGCAGTGCCTAGCTGGGGGAACAAGGTCATCTGTTGGAATGCTGGCAGCACCCTTTAGACCTTTGTATAAGAGTTTGAGCCTACTGTCTGTTCTCCTTTTCTTGAGAGACTCCCATCTTAATTGTCCTAGAATTCCAGTCATGCTCCCAGTTTCAAAGCAGTAATTTCCAGTTACAAATCTGGCAGCTGTATTCTGAACTTTTTCAATTTCTTCATTGTGGATTACTCCGCTTGGGTCCCAGATGCAACTACCATATTCCATTCCAAGATTGGGCAAACAAGTCCC